>CAIGQZ010000427.1:2072401-2084972 GCA_903798205.1 Danio tinwini
ACATCCACAACTTCATGCATTGGGTTAAATTAGGCTTTGCAGTCTCCATGTTCAGTCCTTTACTTCCATTGTATCTATTCAACTGAAGGAACGGAACAAACCCTGTGATGTCAGACACATTGATATTCCAAGATGGCGGCGCCCTAGGTCTAAAAGCTATAGTAAAACATGCAGTTTTCTTCAAAATGGTTACATTAGACGACTTTGTTTAATATATTTTCATTAAAGTGGAATAAAATGTACAAAATAATGTAAACTTGACTGAGTGCTTCATTTCCCCTTCAAGCGTGTTTAATAAACGCATAACTAACCTTTTAAAAAAAGCGGAAGGCGTCACGTGCGAACATTAAACTTCCTTAAAACAGTGTCCTTCCATTCGGTTGTGCTTTTTCGAGAAAGGTCACTCTTAGGCTAGCTGTACTAACTGGGTCTTGCGTTTGTGAAGTATTGATCGTCTAAAAAGTATAACTAAAGTATAACTAAAAAACATTGCGCAGGGAGGAGAAAGAATTCTCACATGTATTTGAAAAATTTCGCCTCGGCTCCATTACTCCTAATCTCCTAGTTTAAGCCAGCAATAGGTGTTTGCGTGATGTCAGATGGAATAGGCATTGCTGGCTGAGAAGGTAGAGTGATAGGAGTACATTCTGAATCTGAAGGCGACAAGCCGTTTTCTAATAACCATTTATTATGCAATCCTTAAAATATTGTGATGATAATAATAATAAAAAATAATAATAATTTTTATTTATATAGCGCCTTTCCAGAGCTCAAGGACACTTTACAAAAAATGTGACATGGGAAAAAGCATGTTGCTAGCATCAAGGCTTTACTCCATGTACACATGCCAAAGACGCAATGATGCACAAGACGCCGCAACGCATCCAATCAGAGAAACGGGTCTCTTTTCATTAAAAAAAAATAAACACACATTGTCAACTGTAATTTTTAAATTTTATTACATCAAAAATCATGGAACATTCTATGCTTATTTGAATTATTCTTGATATATTTTAAATGAATAATAATAAAAAAACTGTAGGGGTGGCACAACAACCTCTTTGGGGATTGGGGGGGGGGGGCACAGCCCAGAGTATGCAGCTTAGATTTACATGAGACAAATACTATTTTTATTTATTTATTTATTTAAATTTATTTATTTATTCAATGTTCTGTCATTTATTTTCTGTGTAAAATTATTACTTATATTGTAATGCCAAAAAGTTTTTTCACTTATTTTTAAGTTCAAAGAGAAATGAACTAGTATTTGTTTGTTATTATTTTGTGCTGTATTATTTGGTTACATGCAGCAATAAATAACACTTTAAAATATAAGCAGTTTTCATGTGATTTTCTAAACTAGTGTTTTGAAATTAATGAAGGCAAAATAATCGTAATAACCGTGAAACCGTTATTATTCTACAGACTATAATTGTACAACCAAAATTTATAATTGTTGCATCCCTAGTCTAGACCTTTCAACTATTCTTTTAACCTTGAACCTTTATTTCTTAAAAATCATATGAAAAGACTGGCCTTATCCCAGGATGACAATGCCAAGATTCATCATCCTAACACTGGGGAAAAAGCTTAACTTTACACATGAATTGACCACCAACTGACCTGAACCCCACTGAATTTCTCTCACACACAGAGTGTTTCTCCACAACGGTGGCGCTCCCATTATCAATATTATAGTAGTCAACATTTGGATCAAAACCTTTCATCAAATTTGTCCTCAAACAATTGACCACCAATTCTTGTCAATTTTGCTAAAAAAAAAAAAAATTGTATCCACATCAAATGTTGACTACTGTAGATCTCAGCCAAAAATGAACGCAACTCTTGATGGAAATATACTCTGTGACACAGCATAAGGTGGTCAAAATAATTGTATAATGACTGGACAACATCAAAGCTAAAAGCAGTCCAATTTAATAAAACAACATACAATATTCTATATCTTACATTTCATAAAGTATACTGTATCTCACTTTACAACTGAACTGTCAACCTAAAAAGTAAAGAAAACAACAACTAAACTCATGTAAAATCAAACTAAGCACAGTTTACACAACACATTCATTAGGTCAGAGTCAAAAGTGGGATTCACAACAGAACAAAAATGTTACAAAATTTAATAAGAAGTGAGAGATGATAAACAAACTCTAATTTGGAAAAGAATCCGGACAAATAATCAGGGTTTGTTAGTTTTGGCGTGTTTGACTTTCACAAATAGGAAATATGACTGCATCATGTCTCCATGTGTCTGCTGATTGTGAACCCGCCTGTAAAAAACATTATAAACACTGAGCAGCAGACTAATGGGTACATTTGGGTGAATGTTTGTGTGTAAAGGTTTAACGTGCCATAAGACCTGTACGTGTGATGATACATCAGGAACTCTACAGCATGACTCCTAGATGCATACCTTTAGCACTAAATCATAGCATAATTCTAGAGCTGGATCAGTTAGCTATATCCTGGTGTGTGTGTGTGTGTGTGTGTGTGTATTTCCTTTAACCTTGACTTTTATCACAATGAGTTTAACGGACGCTCACTCCAACCAGAAACAAAGGCCAGTTTTTCCATCTCAAGTGTGGGAAAAGCCACCTCTCTGCTGCATCAGTGACTAAGCAAGATTTAGAGGAGCTCTGAAATGTTTCAGGCTATAAACTATACAGCATGTTTGCACATCCTTTCCCTCAAATAATACTAATCCTTGTCAGTTGAGTGTATTGCCTAACACACTTGCCTAATAGATTGCATCAGCACAGTTTTGAATGTGGGTCATCCAATGAAAAAAGCTTTCCAGTTTGACAATACAAACTGTACATTTACCAAGATTTTAAACATTATATTAGACAAGCAGTGTGTTTAAATGATAACTAGTAACTATTATTGTACAAATCAATGAAACAGGGATGACAAATGAACAAAAGAATATTTTAAAGAAATAAAAGAGTGAAACCCGGTGAGTATACACAAAGTTCCTTTAAGGCGAGTCATTTCACTCGAGGCCACCTTTGAAATGCCTCTCGGGCAGTATGCTCAGGCATTCTGTTGGAATGGGGAAACATCAAATTCTCCACAATTGCTACCAATAATACCAACTAACATCAAGCTCATGATTAAATTTAGGAATCACCAAAAAAATTAAACATCAACTGTCTCTTCTTTAGTTTCATTTCTGAACCTTCTGAAACTCACATCTGGTCTGAACTCCCCCAGATAATTGTCAGTCTATAGCGATCAATGATTGGCTCCTGTACTAGAAGGCGGAGCTTCATTCACCATATTGACCATTACACCTTTCCCCATTCAAAACTATACTAGTGACATGTCTTGTGTATCTTTGGATATCTTTTCTGCTGGAGATACTGTTGTCCTAAAAAACAAACAAAAAATAAATGTAAATAAAAAAAAAATCTTACACATACCTTAGGAACGGTATAGCAGAAAATGTTGGTGGTTTTAAAACATTCACTTTTCCAAACCGCTGTATACCTTGAAAACGGTTATTGTCCCATGCCTACATTGCGATCATTTATTTTTCTCTGATATATATTGCGATATCAATACAATTTCAGCAGATGACTTGAATAGCGATATTTTGAATGAAATCATTAATTTAGACTGATTGGGGTCATTCTGTAGTGGAGTGAATAAAACAAATTTCAAGCATAAAATAAAAAAGATAAAAGTGAAATAAGCAGTGCTTTATGGTTTTCTGTCAAGTAGTCTAAACAGTCAGATATTTAGGTACAATAATTGAATAATCAAAATGTAATGTAAAATAGCACTGTGCAGTCTTCAAATGAGGAGCGATATTAATGATGAAACGATATTTTGTGCAGCCCTAGTATACGTCATAAAAAGATTCTATTATGACAAAGGTTTATTATACAGTTGAGCACTATTCAGAGGACTATTCAATCTATTAAGATGATTTAAAGGATTTAAATCAAATAAATTCTGTCATTATCTAAGCACCAACATTGTTTATTCACTTTCTTCTATGAAACATAAAAGACAACGTTATGAGAATTGACTCAATGATTGGACAGTCACCAATGTCATTTGCTCGTTATTTTTTGCCTTCTTTTTAATTTTTAATTTTTTTTTGCAGATTAAATAAACTAACATCAGTTTGAAATACATAAGGTGGATGGGGCAGGCCAGGGGATTTTCATATTTGCATGGAAATCCATTAACAATAATTCACCTAAAATTAAAGAATGCATACTTTTCTTCGCACATATTTGTTTAAAAAGTTAATTTACTATGAGAGAGTATTTAGATTTTTATTCATATTTGGTTTCAAGTAGGGCTGCACAATATTGGAAAAATCTAATATTGCCATGTTTTATTTTTCTGCACATGAAAAAAATATGAACAGTTTCAGAAGATGGTTTGAAGAGCTGTATTTGAAGGTTTTCTGGGCAGCATAACAGTATTCAGGTACAGAAACTGAATAATCACAATGCAAAAAAGACATTTTTGTCTTGTTTCTAGTCCAAATATAAAAAGAAATCTTATACCAAGTAAAAAATGGTTCAGTTTTCACCATCAGATGTAATAATTAAAAATTAAGAGTTTATTTGCTTGTTTTAAGGAAATTTTTTGCCAGTGGGGAAAGTGAAATAATCTTGCTTTCACTTTGACATGTAGATATTTGGACTAGAAACAAGACAAAAATTCTAAGTAAGAAATGTTTTTTTGCACAAATCATATAAATTCCATATAAATACAGTAATTGAACACAATTCTGTGGCTCCTGGTCAACTATAATTCAGACTGAACATTGCATATCTTTGCAATGTTACCATTGTGAATGTGCACATTGTGATATCAATACTAAAACGATATATTGTGCAGCCCTAGTTTCAAGTATTAATTTTTTAAGTCATTTTTACAGATGTGCAAATCAATAAAACGGATAACAACTGGCTGAATGACGATTGTGAATGATGAGTGCATAGCGTTTGCACAGGAACATACTTTACACAAGCCATTGCGCTGACTCACTAAACTGAGCTAGATAATAATGAACCATAGATAAACAGAAACCAATTAGCACATCATGTTAGCCCTGACTGAAGCAACAGAAGAAGTGATTCATTAGATTACATTGCATGCAACCAGCAAGTTGTTTCATTACCAGCATTAACTTTTCTCTTTTTTTTCCATCTAAAAATGATGCAGACCGACAAGCACTTAAGTCACACAAGCAACTAATGTAATGAGGTCAATTGGATGTAACCACAAATCATTTTAACTACACATAGCAGCATTACCTTCATAATACTGTAACGTTGAGGGGTAAATACCATTTTAAACTAAAGTGGGTCAGCATTAGCAAGACTTGCATAAAAAAATGTTTGGATGTCAGAAGGCTCTAATCAAATAACAACTGAATAACAATTTTTCCAGAGAAGGAATCAGGCAAGTCCTGTTCAGACTCGCAGAGGAGTGTCAGGAAGTGCCAGTGGTTTTTCTCTTATGGTATTCAGATATCTCTGTGTTTATAACAGTCTAATCGTAAATGTGGAACAATTCTGTGGAGGTCTGATTCTGGAGAATATGAACCATCATTTAAGCCAATTAAAATCATGTTTAAAACTGGGAAAATGAACTGTGCTGCTCCTCTGAAGGCCTGAGCTTGTTTATTAGTTTCGGAAGAGAAGTGAACAATGTTGCTGGAGAGTGTAAATGAGGCGCTGTGTTCAGGCAAGCCCAACAGACTGCTTTATTTGTCAGAAACTGACATAAAACACAACACTTTTGTTTAGCGCAGAGAGAGAGTTACTGTTAGACATGACAGTCAACCATCAAAACACGAATGTCAGGAGGTGAAAAACGACCCAGATCTCAGAAATGCACATTGTTCATATTAAATGACAACAATGGACAAAATTTACCTTAGTTAAAAAAAAATCTACATATGGAGGCGAATCAAAAATCTAAAGATCCATAAAAACTGCCATTTTAATTATAAACTGGCTCCAGCCAATCAAAACAATCATTAAACCAATAGTGGTGAATGACTTTTACATTTTATTTTACAACTAGTTTACCAGAAAAACATTCTTAGAACAACCGAAACTCATAAATGAAATTCTAAAGACTCGCTCTCTCACACACACACGCACACGCACACGCACACGCACACGCGCACGCGCACGCGCACGCACACGCACGCACACGCACACGCACGCACACGCACACACACACACGCACACACACGCACACGCACACACACACACACACGCATAAATACATCACTTATTGGACAAACGTCATTAAATATGCTTATCATTTAATAAGCATGAACTAGTAAGAGTATAATACCAAGAATACCATAGGGACAAAATCCATATATAAACAGTTTCTAATTCATAAATCCTTAAATTTTTAAGCTGAATCAAATTATCCTTATGAGTCCATTGAATTTATATTGTGTTAAACTGACTTAAAACTGCTTGCATAACTTCCTTAACTAAGTCAACCATGTTTTAACTTAGTTTTATAAGTTACAATGACCTAAAAACATATGCTGTCAGGACTAATTGATCATATAATTTTTTGCAGTGTAGTCATTATCTGTACAAAAATGTACTATTTTTAGAAGCGAGCAAGCATAAAGGACCACCATTAGCACCCTCCCTAAACATAACCATCAGTGGAGTGTGAGTAGATCATTTGAATAAACGAATTAGCCACAAAACACAGCAAAACATAAAACAGTTGCAAATTGTCATGATACTGTGTTAAAAGTAACTGACGTGCCCAGGCTAAGTGAGAGATGGGTCAGCAGAGCACCTCCCCCTGAGGGGTCCTTGAAGGCTAGCTTAAAAATGCTGAAAGCAGCGGAAGCTGTTCTGTTTGAATGGAAGTCAATAAAGCAAAACACACTGAAAACATTGGTTGTGTGTAGAAACAACATATAATATGACTGTCTGCTAATCACCATAAACATGTTTCACAATTGGAGTCAAATACTCAAATTGTTTTGAAAGTTAATTCATGAACTTTTTTGTAAAGTATGAGTAATTTTATAAAACTGCACCACTATGGGATCCTCAAACAACAATAACATTTTGTAATATCTCAGCCATTGTACAAGTTTCCTACACTGTAAAAAAAAAATCCTGGTTGCTTTAAATTTTTAAGCTGAATCAAATTAACCTTATGAGTCCATTGAACTTATATTATGTTAAACAGACTTAAAACAGCTAGCGAAACATATACAATTAAGTTAGAACATGATTAACTTAGTTTAATAAGTTACAAATACCTAAAAACATATGCTGTCAGGACTAATTGATCATATAACTTTTTACAGTGTATGCACATGAGATTTTCCCTAATAACGAAGAGGTAAAGGATATTATCCCACCTTCTACAGATTGAAATAAAGTTACATTTTCTCATACAATATGAAACAATGAATTGCAAGCATGAACAAAAAAAATAACATTTGCCTACTTCAAAAAAATTATAAAAACATTGTGGACAGTTTTGGGTTCATTTTACCTGCTACAGCTTATTAAAGTTTAAGCATGTCAAAACCTTTAAGGACTTTTAGTTTGAAATTAAAATTGCATCAAACTAATAAAAAAAGAATTTGGACTGAAATCTAAAAACAGTGAATGTGAAAGGCAGCTGTGTGGTGAGGCAATGTTGTGCTTGTCATTACCTCTGTTCAAAGCTCTTACAGAACGTGCGCGCGCACGCTTTTACAATTTCCCACAACCTCCAAAAAAAAGTAGCATCCTGGCATAATGGAAAAACGTAATTATTTGTCAACTTTGTGAAAAGTAGACGATACTTTTGCGACTGAAACATGTCTAGTACGCAGGCTACATCTCACATGGCAGCAGCTTAATGTCACAGCAGTTTGCGCTCCTTTTGCCATAAGAGCAAATCCAAACAACATCATCACTTACGGACACCAGAGTCTTTCATACATCACAATTGAGCGAGTATTTAACCATAACTTTCCTTGTAAAACATAACTGATCTGACGTAAGCAGTAGCCTAACTATGCACGCACGTCGCGTACATGATTATGCTAGTTCACACTGTGCATGCATTTAAACTCCACACGCAGGGATGCAACATTTTGCTTACCGCTGAGATGCTCGTGTGATCCACTCCTTTTCAGAAAGTATCTATGCCCTGCTCCAAATGATTCCGTACCAATTTTGCCTGGTCATGTTCACTTCTTTCAGCGCGAAAACCTGCCGAACTGACAGAAGTACAAAAATAACCCTAACACACTTGATACCGCATACCTATAGAGCGAGCGAGCGAGCATCTGCTGATCCGGTAGAAATAGAGCCTCGCTATAGTGCGCTGTAAGTCCACCTCACATCACATCACATCACCACTGCACAGACCGCACAGGACTGGACTCAGTGGATCTGGATTGCCATTGATATCTACAATTGTTATCCAGGCCATTATTTGTCAGTTACCGCCGCGTTGTGCCGCTTCTTCCGTGTTTGCTGAAGATTCCAGCAGGACAGGGAGATCGAAGTGAGGCTGTAGCACATCACGCGCACACGCACTGCTGTTAGTTCACGACGCGCGGTGACTCAATAGGCTAATATCAAGTTATCACACCCTCCACACTCCTCAAAACCACATCACAATCTCCTCCTCTAATCTCACATACTGTCCGTACATACAAAAACTGTTTATCATAACATCCTCCCAGACTGAGACAGCTGCTTTCCTTGTTTAACAAGAACTGCAAACATTAAAAGGCAGTGAATGTCTCTTAAAAACCATAAAACTAGACTGCCGATAACTGACTTATTTTCAGCAACTTCTCGTGTGTTCCAGATGCTCTCCAGATCATCATGCAGTGACAAAGACAGGATATCCATTGGAAATGTATACCTGACGTCATGCAGACTGCAGCAGAAAAGCACATTTTACTAGACATCAGGCTTTTGCAGGGTTACAGTGAACCAAATAAACAGTTAAAAAAGAGATTTTATTAGATGGTATTTATATCAAAGATAAAAAATGTAATAATACATTTCTTTGATTCATTATCCTGCAACTTTTAGACATAAGTTCTTTTGGAATAACCAATTTGAGAATGTCAAGTGGAATTTGATCTGGACTTATAACAAATATTGTGTCACTAATAAAGACAGTGAAATCTACTTTAAAATTATACATAAAATATATCCAAACAACCAGTTTCTCAAGAGGTATAAAGTTAATCTTTCTGAATCTTGTGTTTGTTTTTGTGGAATGGATGTTGAAACTGTTTTGCATTTGTTTTTTGATTGTACACTACCAGTCTGTAGGATTTTTAAATGTTTTAAAATAAGCTTCTCCTGCTCACCAAAGCTGCATTTATTTCACCACAAAATACAGTACAAATTGTAAAATGTTATTGCACTATAAAATCCCATAGTTTATAATTTAATTTAATCATTTATTCCAGTAATTTTAAAGATTTATTTTCAGCTTCATTGCTCCAGTATTCAGTTGCATGATCCTTCAGAAATCACTCTGATATTAATTATTATTGTTATTATTATTAATATTATTATTATTAATAGTAATAAAAGCAATAATGACTGGAGTAATAATGTCATTTAAACTGAAACTACATGCAATAAGTAATAAATAAATATTTAATATATTAATATAAAAAAATACATTTAATAAATGCCGGCTTGATAACCAGAATAATTTTATTTAAATTAATTTAAAAAAAAAACTGCCCCCAAACTTTTGACCGGTAGTGTATGTTAAATATTTGTTTTTGTTTTTTTGTTTTTTTTTGGTATGTGGAGTATTTATTTAATATACTGAGTGATCATAGAATTAATATAAAGAAAAAAGATGCCATATTTTATGTAGATAAAAAAGAGATATTGATAAGAATCTCCTGTTTATGTTAAATCTTTTGATATTATTAAGCAAGTTTCATATACACAAGTGTAAATGGTCGGAGAGGAAGCCTAATATCTCCCCATTTCAAGGCGGATTTAAACATTTATTTTGAAACTCTTAAAGCACTTTAAAGTCGTAAAGCAACCAGACCTGTAAACATTCTCCAAAAACTAAACTTCTCTTCTCTATGGTAATTGTTATGCCTGCTCTTGTTCTTTATTTTTTTTCTCCTACTTTCTTTTTTTTATTTTACTTACATATTTTATGCTAAAATGTGAATATCCTATAGTAAGATTTGTTATGCGTCTGATTGGAAAGGTTTAGCAAATATAATAATAATAATAGAAAAATTACTGGACATTAATTGTATAGATTGGGAAAATATTTTTAAACTCATAAGTACTGTATAAAAAAAACTAATAAAACAATGAAAAAAGGTTCATTTCCATTTATACAGTTGAAGTCAAAATTATTAGCCCCACTTTGCGTTTTTTTTTTTTCTTTTTTAAATATTTCCCAAATGATGTTTAACAGAGCAAGGAAAATTTCACAGTATGTCTGATCATATTTTTTCTTCTGGATAAAGTCTTATCTGATTTTATTCTAGCCAAAATAAGACAATTTTAAATTTTTTAAAACCATTTTATAAAACAAATAAAATTATTAGCCCCCTTAAGCTATATATATTTTTGATAGTCTACAGAACAATCCATCGTTATACAATAACTTGCCTAATTACCCTAACCTGCCTAGTTAACTTAATTAACCTAGTTAAGCCTTTAAATGTCACTTTAAGCTGTTTAGAAGTGTCTTGAAAAATATCTAGTCAAATATTATTTACTGTCATCATGGCAAAGATAAAATAAATCAGTTATTAGAGATGAGTTATTAAAACTATTATGATTAGAAATGTGTTGAAAAAATAATCTTTCCAATAAACAGAAATGGGGGGAAAAATAAACAGGGAGACTAATAATTCTGACTTCAACTGTATCTCAGGTCATTCCTTGATTCTTCCAGTCCTTCTCAGTTATAAGATTACATGATTAACTTTTTTTGTTTGGAAAAAAAAAATCTAAAATATTCACAAGGAAAAACTCACAGCCTTCATCACATTTCTTAATTCAAATGGAGGAATTCATTAAACCTCTTAGACTTAGACCCAGTTAAAAGCAAGAAAAGTGATAGATTTTTGGAATATTATGGAAATTATTTCAATAATGTCTTTAAACCTTTCCTTTGTAGATATTTAGCTTATTTCTTCTTTATGTATGTGATTATTTTACATCTATTTAAATTTATTTATGTTTTGTTCACTGAATGCTATGACTTCTATATACATCTCAGATAAAAACAATGTTCAGACATTATGTGGAGCTTAAACAGACAAGCTTTACAAAAAGACACCAGACCCACATCCCTTTACTTCCTTATCTCTTCATTTTTCACAACTTGTTTCACATGTGGGAATTCCTGTAGTCCACAATGCAGGTCTGGAAAGTCTTCACGACACGCATATATTTTTACAAACAGTCATGAACTTGCTCTGATCCATTGTGTGATAAGACGACCTTGAAATGTTTAAGATTGGATTCTCACATTGAGATGCTTTTCGTGTTTAAATGCATGACTTAAAGGGACAGTTCACCCAAAAAAGAAAAGTCTGTCGTCATTTACTCATACTTGTTTTTAACCGTAGTTTCTTTATTCTGTTGAACACAAAAGAAGATATTTTGGAAAAAGGTGAATAGCTGTAACCCTTGACTTTCATAGTATTTGTTTTTCTTACAAGTCAATGGTTACAGGTTTTCAAAACTGTCTAAACCGGTTTATCTCTTCCCTCTCTTCATTCTTATTTGCATACTATTCCAATTACAGGACGGTTTGACGGTTCTGCTCAACATATGGAGACCAGAGTGAAGCTCAATCATCTTTTGTTTGTTACTTCCTTCTAGTCTTACATGGATTTAGTGCAGTGCTTAAGTTTGCACTTTTTTGCTTCGTCTATCTGCCCTCATGACCTTATCTGCTCTTACAAACCACACACCCTCTGAATTGCACATATTTGCCAGCAGATCAATTTGGAGTCATAATGCTGTGTGTGTATGTGTGTGTGTGTGTGTAGATTTGATTAGGAAACAAGGCCAACTATTATCCATCTTTCTTTCTTCTCCAAATTTACTCCAGATGCGATGTGAATTTTATAGAGCAGACCTGATTCCTGAACACAAACTTCTATAGGAACATACACAGCAACATATTATCTGTCAGATATTGTCTTAGGAATCTCTTTGTGAAGCTGAAATGGAATCCGGACTGTAAACACCTCTGAACGGGAACAAGTAAACGTACGTTTTTATCCCTTTGTATTAGTGTACTGCTGTGCTGCAAACCACTCGACTGCGCTTGAGAGACTGAAGTGCTGAATCATTCACTATATAAAGACAACTGTTTGATAGAAAAATTCAATGACAAAACAATTTCCAATAAAACAAATTATAGTTTCCCCCACTAATTTCACCAATTTGATTTGAAAATCAGGTGTAAATACATATTATTTAACCTCTTATAAATGATGAGTGATGATGAGATGTTTCACAATTTCATCAGAGCTGTATAGATTATTATATAATTTATATGTATAGTTATA
>CAIGQZ010000427.1:2085372-2202347 GCA_903798205.1 Danio tinwini
CTTGTTTTAACGGGCACCTATGATGAAAATCATCTTTTTGGACAGAACTGTGTATAGGTACATTGTGTCCATTGTCATATTATAATAATATTAAAAACACAAGAAGTCTCTTCTTTTAAATTTCCTGACGTCAAAATTGTATCTAAATCCCAGTCAATTTGAGGCTCACCGCAACGTGACGTAGGAGTGCGGTTTGCCCACCCTATTTACTGACAGCCGCATATTAACACGTCTCCGTAATGCGTATAATCATATCAACAAGACAGGACGTGCACATAACAACTGGGATTAAAATATCTGTTGAGCTCTCTGTGATCATCAGTCATTATCAAATGTGATCAAGAATGAGTTTTACAAGTTTAAAAGGTTTTTAAAACAGTGCATGTTTTTAATGAATTACATATTAATTATTTTATTGTCTTTATCAGCACAGCCACACCTCAGAACAATTATGAAAGATGGTGCTTCAATCCCGGTTTGTGGACGTTAAATCACGTTTATTTTGTACATTAACATAACAGATATTCATACAGCAGTGGATATTAACATGTATCCCGTCATATTTGCTGTGCAAAAACAGTGCAAAGTTAAACACACATGCGCACTGTGTGTGTGTGTGTGTTAGGTATGGGCCGGTATAAGATTCTGACGGTATGATATAAAAATAAAAATATCACGGTTTCACGGTATCACGGTATTGTGATTTCTGCTCTAAAATATATTCTTTTTAAATGTCTGTGTAAAAAAACTTGTTCCCCTTTGAACACAATATATTTTGAACACAAAAACACAGATTTATTTACAATTTAAAACGGCATATTTGGATATCTTTTCTGCTGGAGATGCTGTTGTTAAAAAAAATGTAAATACATTTTTTTACACATACCTTAGGAACGGTATTATTTTGGCGGTATGAAAACCTTGACTTTTCCAAACCGCAGTATACCTTGAAAACGGTTATCGTCCCATGCAGTGTGTGTGTGTGTGTGTGTGTGTGTGTGTGTTTGTGTGTGTGTGTGTACATTGTAATGACATTGTGTGTGACTCATCGAAAGGCTTGAATTAACTCCACAACAAATATATCAAATAATCATTGGGAAAGTTCTTACTGTAATATTTCTCACAAGCGTTACGTGAGATCTGCTTTCTTCATGTTCTTTATGTGACACAGCAGAGGGAGAGATTGAGGCACACTCTGACAGGCACATGGAAAATGTGGGTGGGGAAAGGCACAGGCAACAAAAACAGCTACATAGTGTTCAGAGCAGAAAATCCCAACAATGCGAAAGTTCTAATAAATAATCTTATGGGTGTTTTGAGCTGAAACTTTACTGACACATTCTGGAGACACAAAAGACTTATCTTAAATCTTGAAAAGGGGGTAAAATAGGTGCCCTTTAAACGAAAAACTCTGCATTTAAAGATGAATATAATACAATATTTTACTTGATCTAAAACAGTTTCGATATTTGGACTAGAAACGAGACAATGCAAAGCAAGAAAAGGATTTTTTGCATTGTTATTACTGTTCATGAATAATGACAGACTCCCCAGAATACTGCCAAATAGAGCTCCTCATCTTGTGAAACTGTATTCATATCGCAATAGTTATCGCAGAAAAATAAAACATCACAATATCAGACTTTTCAAATATTGTGCAGCCATAATATAAAGTTGAAGTCAGAATTATTAGCCCCCCTTTATTTATTTATTTTTTTTAAATATTTCCCAAATTATGTTTAACAGAGCAAGGTAATTTTCACAGTATGTCTGATAATATTTTTTCTTCTGCTGAAAGTCTTATTTGTTTTATTTTGGCTAGAATAAAAGCATTTTTTAATTTTTTTAAAAACCATTTTAAGGTCAATATTATTAGCACCTTTAAGCTAATTTTTTTTGTGATTGTCTACAGAACAAACCATTGTTATACAATAACTTGCCTAATTACCCTAACCTGCCTAGTTAACTTAATTAACCTAGTTGAGTCTTTAAATGTCCCTTTAAGCTGTATAAAAGTGTCTTGAAAAATATCTAGTCAAATATTATTTACTGCCATCATGTCAAAGATAAAATAAATCAGTTATTAGAGATGAGTTATTAAAACTATTATGTTTAGAAATGTGTTGAAAAAATAATCTTTCCAATAAACAGAAATAGGGGGAAAATAAACAGGGGGGCTAATAAGTCAGGGGGGCTAATAATTCTGACTTCAACTGTATATGTACTCTACAGTTGTGAACAACAAATTATATGACAAAAAAAATTGGTAGTTGGTAACACTTATTTTAAATAGTATTGACTACTTTTAGGTTACGTTTAGATTACTTTTGTGCTAACTCTTACTTTACTTCCAATATATTAAAGTATCATAACCTTGTAATAGTCTGACAATTAATACTTAAAAAAACTAGCATCAATGCTATTAGTGTAAGCTGATAGTAACACCAAAACAATCATATGATATGGTTTTAAACCATTAAGTAAATTCATAAAACAGCAACGTTAAATTAAATTCACACCATTTTGCATCATTTTTTGCTGCCGATTTCAGTGGAAGAATGTGTGCACCACACCTGTTCATTTCTCCTCCGAAAAACACAAAGAATCATGAACAAATAGAAGCTGCAGGTTTACTATGAAAAAACAAACATATACAAAATAGAAAAAATAGGAGAATTGATGAATTGTAGACAACATATTGCACAGTATAAAATAACAAAGATGGTGATACCGTTCTCAATATACAAGAAAAAACTCTGCCCACAAAAAACATATATATAATATAATAATGATAAATCCTCCAAACAATATGTGCAATGTTTTATCCTAACAGTATGTGTAATAGTTTTGTTCATGAATTTGACTAATTTACTTACATATTTTTACTTTAAGTTCACTTTAAAGCATCAGTTGAGTGTTTAAAATAACTAATTTTTGTGACAAGTCTTACTTCCATATCATGAATAATGATGAAATCAGCAGGAGCAGGGCTGCTCTTTTTTTATTATAAAAAATATCAAATTGATAAAATAAAATAAAAAATGGAAAAGGAATGATTTTTTTCTTAAGACACAGGACTGTCTCAGTAGATACTTGTGAATTACATCATTCATTCGTTTTCTTTTCGGTTTAGTCCCTTTATTAATCTGGGGTCGCCACAGCGGAATGAACCGCCATCTTGTCCAGCATATGTTTTACGCAGCGGATACCCTTCCAGCTGCAACCCATCACTAATAATAATAATTAATAATAATTCCCTACATTTATATAGCGCTTTTCTGGGTACTCAAAGTGCTTTACACAATGGGGGGGGGGGTCTCCTCATCCACCACCAGTGTGCAGCATGGATGACGCGACTGCAGCCATTTTTGCGCCAGACCGCACACCACCAGCTGATTGGTGGAGAGGAGACAGAGTGATGAAGCCAATTATTATATGGGGAGGGTTAGGAGGCCATCACTGGAAAACATCCATACACACTCATTCACACACATACACTACGGACAATTTAGCTTACCCAACTCACCTATACCACGTCTTTAGACTTTTGGGGGAAACCAGAGCACCCGGAAGAAACCCACACCAACACGGGGAGAACATGCAAACTCCACACAGAAAGGGGCTCGAATCAGCGACCATTTTGCTGTGAGGCGATTGTGCTAGCCACTGCGCCACCATGCTGCCATTTTTAAGTCCATTTTACCCAAATTTATAATGTTCAATTTATAATATGTAATCCATAAAAAAGCAACCATAGTCTGATAACAAGTACTATAAAATAGTTTATGCTAATGACCAGTAACTGTTTTTTGTCAGATTTTGTCTGATTAATTAATTCAGATTACATATAATCTGTAATATTACCAAACTCAGATTTTCAACATATCTGGTGTACAAATATAAGAGTAAATGTGTGTTTTTGCAAGTATTTGATATGTTTTCAAATAAATAAGCCCTCTGCAATGTTCAAGATATTGTTACGGCCTTGAGATATAACATGTACCTCAGGATTGTATGGACTTTAGGATTATATAACTTTGTGTAATTTTTGTGGGGACTTGGAATATATTTACATAGTTTTTATACTGATCTAACAATATTTTATATCTACTAAACTAACCACTAAACCTAACGCTTAAAGGAAAAAAAATCCTTGGTCGTTTGTTTGTAGCCTACTATTTTAATGTCTTTAAAACACGTCAAATAACACACACACACACACACACGTTTAGAGGCTCTCCAGACTGGCTGGATGTTTTGGAGTCTAAAAAATACTATAATATTTTTAAAGCCATTTGGTTAATGAGAACACAAGAAGTGTGTACATAAAACATGTTTATGTGTAGGCTAATACCCATGTCATTTTACATATTTGTGTCCTCATAATTAGGACAAAAGTATCATTTATAACCCAAGAAATGAAGTTTCTAAATGCCCCCTCTCTCAGTAGCAGTTGATGGCCATTTTAAATGATTTATGTATATAAATGCCAAATGTGAAATGTCAGATGCATCTGTGAGTGTATGCTGCAAATGAATATAATAAATATGCAAAATTCCACAGCATTTTAAGATTAGACCATGTATATTTTTCCAGGTCAGTCCTTTAGTCTGTTCTTCTTATGGTATGTAGACTTCTCCTAACTGTTTTTCACTAATGATCAAACTTCAGCAAGCTTTTCCCAGTGGAGCTGAGTGCGCTCGGTCACGCGCACTGCACTATGCTGACTCCACATTCTGCACAACTCCACACACTTCAGCTCTGCCCTGGAACTCACAGAGCCGCAATTCACTCAACAACTCTAAAAATTAGTTTGCGCATGGCACTGAAATCGCATTTCAGCACTTTTATCCCCAGATCCAAGAGTTTGACTGACAAGAAAAAGGCACGCACCAGACTTCAAAAATGTTATCGAGACGTTTCTCACAGCCGTGGTCGAAACAGAACGCAACACGCCTTTCCTAAAACTAACTATTACGCAAACAGCGCAACTCAACCTGACATAAGGTAATGTCACACTGGCAAAAAATGCCCGTTTAATATCATACTCTAATTTCCAGAACAAGCTCTCACATTCTAAAAACTCTTCGCGCTGACTTTGAACAATACGTGTATAACAACACAAACATTCTACACAATTCTAAACACATTCTACACTATAAGTGTAAATACGTTCAAATTCAAACACATGAGTACTAAGAATACTTACATTAACTTTACGAAGACTGTCAGTAAGAAGCCTAGCGTTGGTCTTTACATCTTTGACAGTCCGTTGGGGGGCTCAAAGACAATTTGGCTACAGTTTGCAGCGTCGGTGGCTCTTCACAGAGAGTGCAGCCCCTCGCGCTGCGCTCAGGCGGGTTTGAACGGTCGCTGGGAAACGCGCCATTGTGACTGAACACAAAGCGGGGGGCCGGGAGGGCTGGAGGTGAGGCCGCCGTCGCGCTTAAATCGGCCTTAATATATTGGTGCTGCGTTGCCAAGCGATTCTGAACACTTGATAGACTTGATAGATGGCACTCACAACCAGGACTGACATTTGAAAAACTTCAGCACAGGAGGAGTAAGGACCGTTAGTCTATATTTTAAACGAAAGTTCTGCACTTGAAAGCGCGGGAAGTACAGAAGAGAGTATAAAAGAGCCAGTCGAGAGACCTTCAGGGCATTTCCTGCAAGCCCTCGGTGTCTGTAGGCAGTTCAAAGCATTCTGGTTGAGTTTCAAGGGCAAATTCAGAACAAAAATTCTTTGATAGGTGCAGCCATGGTCAAAATTACAGAGAGGGAGTAGTTGCAGAAAATAACAAATTGAAGTCTGATGGAGGAACATGAGGGAGGAGAAGAGATTTGCATCGGAGGCAAGCCAATTCTAGTTAAGATGGTAAACTTCATAGATGTGGACGGGTGAAGGTCAGAGTTCATGACCTGTTAATGACTTAGCCGGGGGACCAGACAGAGGAAGAGGTCTGCTTTGTGCTTTGACATGTATGGGAACAGAAAATATTTAAAAAGGCAAGACTAAACCGTTATAGACAAATAATGGACAATGAGAGTCTTTCAGCCAGGATCTTTCAAAAGTCTGATGTTCTGGGTGGATATTCTTATAT
Organism: Danio tinwini; assembly: GCA_903798205.1. Taxonomy (NCBI): domain Eukaryota; kingdom Metazoa; phylum Chordata; class Actinopteri; order Cypriniformes; family Danionidae; genus Danio; species Danio tinwini. Next base: position 2,091,477 of record CAIGQZ010000427.1, read on the forward strand.
TCTTCTACCCCATTTAAAGCAAGACAAATAATGCAGTAAACAGCAAAACTGCTTGTGCTTCAAACCAGTGGGCTATCATTAAGATGTTTTATAATAAACAGCAAAAATTAGTCTAAGGCACTCGAAAAATGTGCCTTAAAAATTGTTTACTTTAATATTGCAGACTGATATTTTTACCAAATTATTCTAAAACATTCAAAATCAAACAAAAAGTGCTCCGGGGTAGCTTAAATAATGTGTCGGTGGTCTTTGGGTAAGGATTAATCAAAATAAACAGCAAAAATCAGTTCAAGGCACTCGAAAAATGTGGGAAATGTTCTTTTTGTGAAAAACATACATTTAAAAAAAATTCCACATTTTTCGGGTGCCTTGGACTGATTTTTGCAGTTTATTTTGATTAATCCTTACCCAAAGACCACCGACACATTATTTAAGCTACCCCGGAGCACTTTTTGTTTGATTTTGAATGTTTTATAATAATTTGGTAAAATTACCAGTTTGCAATATTAAATTAAATAAGCGTCATGTAAAAAGTGCATGACCGCACATGCGCTTGCGAAAATAAAAATAATTGATTTGATAGGGGGTAAAAAAAATAAAAATCCACACGTTTCTTTTCAAATCATGTTTTTATTCCTAATATTAGATGTAGATACACAAGTCAACAAACAAGTCTTTCTTGTTTAGATCAGTAATGAAAAATGCTCCACAGCACACTTGCCCCCAAGTGGCGGGGTTTGGTATTACAGACGAGAAACTCAGCAGGAATAGGCTGCAGTTTTACACGAGGTGCAGTTGCAACAGTAGTAGTATTAATAATGATAATAGTAATATTAATAATGACTTTTATATAATAATAACAACAGATAATAGTAGTGATATTAACAACCGAGGTTTAAAATCATGAATAGGATCAACATTCTTTAATAAATGGTCGTTTTCATGGGCTTGGTGGGATTCTTTTTTGAAGACGCATTAAAATGTTGTCAAATATACTACTATTGGATGAAGAAATGGAGGGAAAAAAAGATCAGTACTCTGAAGACACGCTCACTTTTACTGGGAGGAGTTTCCCCCAACTGAATTCACTGTATTGCAATAAAACTAGATTCAATTTCCCTATAATTTCCTCACCAGTCCACTGAAATTTACACAGACTCAATTACCTAGATGCTGTAATGTAACTGACCATCAAAGCAAAACTGGGTTAAAACAAAGCACACTAGAAAGAGTAAAAACGTGAGAGAAAGAAAAAGTTGCTCCTATATTAAGCAACTAGAATAAAAAGAAAGCACAAACTTGAAAGATTGCAATCCAATAATGCAACACAATCTCTGGAAGCAGTTTAGCACACAGTCTCAAACTGTATGTGTAGGCGAAGACTAAATTAATTATTATACAGCTGTTTTTGACAGTATTCTGAAGCACTGGCATACAACTAGATCATCCTTTCGCAGTGTTTTTATCCATTAGGATGGAGAACATCAGGCCGGCATTCCAGCAAATGAGCTTCTAAATATTCATAAGTTTCAGTGACATTTGTCCAATCGCTGAAATCCAGAAAGGCTGTCGTTTTTGTGGGCTGGACAGGGTTTGGTAGAGAGTCTGCATCATTTTCCTTCACATCAAACATCACAGCAATGATTTAAAAAAAAAAAAAGTTCAGCTTCGGTTTTCTGCATCTTCATGTTGCCCCACAAATGCGTCTCCAAAGGAAATGCAGAGATGAATGACATTAAGAGTGAACATGGCTCAATACTCCACACACCTCAGATGAAGGGGCTTCATTGTATGACGTCAAATGACAAAGAAAAACTCACGCTAATATTATCACACCAAGGCAAGCTTTCTCACAATCGTATGAGGCTGAAAAAATCTTTATCCTACAAAAATACTGATTTCATGCCACAGTGGGTACACTTGTTACCAATACATCATGCGTTTAACTGCAAAACTATATCTGAAATCATGTCTGCTAGGTTGCCATTGTGTCTGCCTCTGTGTCTACTTGTGGGACAGGAGTTTGTTATCGAATGCTGACTGCAAGTATAGAACTACAATTATAGAAGTATGCAGTAAAAATTTCACATTCCTCCAAGGAAGATAATTTACTTGTGATGTACAAATAAAGGAAACAAATTATATATCAATCACCATGAGTGGGGGTTGGGGGGCTGCTGATTTGGTCCACATTAAGAATACCTCAGTAATTTCATTCAGAGTTGAAACATTCACAACCGATATACCTGAAAACAACTTCTTCTGAGAACACGCACACTCTCTTTCTCTCTCTCTCTCAAACACACACACACACACCTAAAAATACAGCATCAACCTCAAGAAGCATCACTGACACTAATCCCAACTTCAGCTGTCAAGATAGAGTTTCATCCCTGTAAAATATTTAAAGTTAGGATCGAGGAAAACATGCCGACCGTGCCTGCAGGTGTCTGAATTGGAAATCTGAAGCCTGAGAATACATTCCAATAGAAAACTTGGTCAATTACATCTTCAAATTAAAGTTACAAGAAAGCAAAGATATTTCATTTCATCCTCAAATTATTTTTGAACACGAGTTTAATGTTGGTTTGTGCAAGCGATTCTTGTGTTGTGTCTGTTTGCTTTTGAGCAATTATAAAACTAAAAGGTCAAACCACAGCATCACACCTCAATTTCAATCTTCACAACAAACACTTGTTTTTTTTTCCTGGTCTAAGAACAGAACAAGATAAAGTAGTTAAAGGAACTTGATGAACGAAAGAAATAAGCCACACAATAAGAATGCATACTCAAAAATCTCCTAACAGGAGTGAAAGAGAGAGATAGAAGATAAAAAATAAAACCACCATAAATATTCTTTTTAACTCTTTTCTTGAACCAAGTCAAAAAACTTTTCAAAAAAAGAAAAAAGAAAAGATAAAGCATACAACAGTCAAATAGAGAAAAAACGAAATGCAAAGGAAAAAATTCTGTCTGTCAGAAAAGCATGTAGATGAAAGGAAAAAGACCAGCATGAACTCCCACCTCTGACTTATGGGCTTCTTTCTGTTTTGTCCTTTCTGAACATTAATTTATACCAACAATACTTACATTTTCTTTAAATATTAAATTGACTCAAAATTGCAACAGCAAAAAAAAAAAAAAAAATGCAATTAAACCTATAGTTAAAAAAATGGACTGTGGTCCTTCACAAAGAAAGTGAGAGGCTGGAATTTAAGACAAGAAAAGGAAATCATGAGGGGGGGAAAAGACAAAAAGCACTCTTGGTCATTACAGCATGGATACGCCATCTAACTCACAGATAAAATTATTTCTAAGGGGAAAAGTTAAAAGGAAACTAGTCAAATTGAAGGGTATGAGCTGATCTTTCAGGGTGGCTCTTGGTCTCGATCAGAAACGCTTCTGTGGGCTCAGAGCTCAACATCTGGCCAAATGTGGTGTTCAATCTAGGAGGTGAGATTAAACAAGATCCATGGGTAAAATGACGCCGTTTTTAAAAATGAGTGGAAGAAAAGGAAAGGGCAAAACAACAACATAAAATGTATCAATGGAAAGTTTTCTTTGCCTTTTCGAACTATCAGTTTCTTTTGAGTGTTGACAAACTTCCAATTCCTGCTTGGCTCACTTTGGAGACCCATGGCATATTTTTGGGTGCCTATTTCTTCTTGCCGAAGAAACTGAAGCGCTTCTCGCGGTCTCTCTCTTTGCCGTCTTTGTTGCGCATGGTCACTCCTCCGGCCTCGCCTGAACTGGGAGACATGGGCGGCATGGTCATTGCTCGACTCAGACCTCGGGAGGCACCTGGCGAACGCTCGCTGGACGACATGGAGGACTGGATGGCTCGAATCCATGAACTCATCTCAGCCTGAAGGAGAAAACATCAATTGGCATAAGATGAGTTTGACAGGATGCCTACTGTCTCAGTTTAACCCTAAATGAAAATTCGAGAGGTGTATCGGATCACAAATCTCAAAGTTCGGATCACACTATGGTTTTTGAGTCATGGATCGGACCATTTTTTTCGATCAGCAAAAAAGTAGTGAAATGTCAATTGCTTTCCATATATACAAAAATATTACTGCAAAAACCATTGTTTTTAACAAACAGAACTTAGAACCTGTAATTTTAATCAATTTAAATCAACAAAGAACCAGCTGAAAAAAAGGAAAATATTTAATATGAAATATGATCTTTGCTACTGTTGCTGATAACGCTAAATATAAAAATCTAACATGTTGTACAACATTCATTCATTCATTTTCTTTTCGGCTAGGTCCCTTTATTAATCTGGGGTCGCCACAGCAGAATGAACCGCCAACTTATCCAGCATATGTTTTACGCAGCGGATGCCCTTCCAGCTGCAACCCATTACTTGGAAACTTGTACAACATATCATATTTATTTTTAATGAATTATTCAACAATTCACACATAAACCTTCATGTTTCATTCTAGGTGTATCATTTTTGAAAACCTATTCAGTGACATCATTTTGATGGTTGTTTGCCACCCATTGGTTACACCTTGTAATTGCTACAACATTCAGCATCGCCAAGTTCCATTAAACAGTGATTTTTATCTTTACCATAAACATCAGTGTTTTTATCTGAACTATAAACTGTTCTCTCAGTACTTCTGTGTTATTTAATGGTTTGTAACTAACTGAAAAAGTGTTGAATGCCGCACTTCTAAGGATTAATAAATATATGACAAATCATTGTCATTTATCATTCATGTTGCGCGGGTTTGAATTGAGATCCCAATCTTTTGATGATTAATTGTGCAGCTTTAAACTGAATGCATTAATGCTGGCTAAACAAACAGTGACAGAAAATACTTTTATTTAATAACCTAAGAAAGCATTTAGGTCCCACCACAACTTTTCCCATCATCATTATATTTTACAGGTAAGCCTAAATGCTTTCATACATGTGATTTGAATGACACGGGAGGCGATCTCACTGCAATTGTTATAAATGTTGGATTAACCTACAAGTTCTAAAAAGTTATTAATCCCGGGTCACGTGCATAATCCAAACTGTGGGTTGTGCTCTATGCGGATCAACCGTGATCCATTACACCCCTAGAAAATTCTGTCATTTACTCACCCTCATGTCTTTATAAAGTAAAAACCAAAAGCCCGTATAGCTAAGCTTCTGTTTATGTTCACTACTTAATGTTTACATCTATACAAAAGGACAAATAAAATATGTTTTTAATCCATTGTGTCTCCTCAGAAGACTACGATTAAATCACTTCATTCATACAATTTTATTTATCTTTTTATCTCTATACAAAAATGTTGAAGCGTAATAGTTGTGGCTAAATAGACTCTCAAAGGAATGACAGAAAATAGACCAAATTCTTATAGGTTTTGAAAGACATCACGGTAAGAATTTTAATTTTGGGATCACCAACTCCTTTAATTAAAGAGTATAAATAAGAAACATTTTCTTTTTTGTCTTTGTAAAACTTACCTCATCCTTCGCTTGGAACAAGTACTCTTTTCCATCCCCAAGCCTTTAAAAAAATAAAACGGAAAATCATATACTAAGAACTTAATTAGTTTTTTCATATTGATTACAGAACTAATCACATTCCTTCCTTCATCTTCTTCTCACCTAAGTTTAAATACGTGTTTCCTTTTCTTATAGTCATGGGCAACTTCACAGGCAGCCTCACCGAGGCTGATGGGAACTTCACCATGGTAGGGGATTCCATTCGAGGCACTCTTGTTGTCCTTATAGAAGCCAAGGCTGCCTTTACGTAAAACGCAATATACATTCTGCCACGATCTACAAATGCACAAGAAAAGAGAAAAACAAACCATTTACACAACTAACCCGATTAAATTCTGTAATCTAATTCACCAGCTTTCTGAATCACCTGTTAGCTGATTTTTTGTTGTGCGATTCCATTTCCTGTTTTCTGCATAGGATGCCCTCCATAGCTTCTGTGGTCCCCTCCGCTCCTCCTCGCCCTGGCAGTGTTGCTGAAGGGTCTTGCCGTGATGCTGAGTCAAGACCACTGTCCCGGCCTGGACCGTTAACAGATTCAGACTCTGATCCCTGCTTGACCAAAACCAGCCACAGTTAAGACATGTCACAATCATACAGCGCTTTTACCACTTCACATTGTGATTGGCTCACTACTGTACAGGTTAGTACTGTTGTTATTGAAAAGACTTTTGTAACTACAAGGTTACATGCTATATTAGCAGGCAACAAACATACTTTAAAATGTTCATTAAAAAACATTACATTCTCACATAAACTACATTAGAGAATAGGGTCAGTAAGAGACTTTTATGATTCCCATTTACTGTATAAATTGCAAAATACTGTAAAAGCAGCAAAATAGTGAAATATTACTATCTATAATTATTATTTTTACATTTTCTAAACATGTTAAAATCACACATGAACATGTAAAACACACATGAAACTTATAAAACGGTGACTAAAATATTTTTTTTATAAATATATCTTTTTAATAAATCAGTTTTGTTTAAATGCACCAAAATACATTGCCTATATACACTGAGAAATGGATAAAAATATTCATTTTCAAAATGGGGTGTATTAAATTATTCTGAACACTGTATCAATTAACTGTGACACCTTTATTGAGGATTCTTTATAAAATATACAGTATTTCATAAACAACACATATTATAAATAATATATAAATAAATAATTAAAATAAATGTAATGAATAATAATAAAACTTTAACATTATAAATAATAAACCTTTATAATTAACCTTTGATCAATGTAATATGTCTTTGCTTTATCAAACAAATCTTACTGACCCTACATAAAACATTAAATTTGCAGTTATTTTCTGGTGATGAGTAATTCTCTCTCAATTTAATCCCAGACTAAAAACAAATATTACAGTCTAAACCTTTATTCTCCCAATGAACAAACAAAGCAAATGTTCAAACTCAAACACAACATATACATGCACACAAACAAAAAGCAAAGGCACACTTAAAGAGACTACAAAACACACATCCAAAACACCGGCATGTTCCACCAAGGACACAAACATGAGGGCGGTATGGAAAAGCTGAGGATATGTGGGTGTAATGATGAAATAACACAACCACAAAGACACCAGGACACATCTGCCTAAAACAATTACTCAAACTAATTTAATATCCTAAATACAAGTGGAAATAAAATAGTTGCCTTGGCATATAGAAAAATCCGATGAAACTGAAGGAAATAAAGAAACAAATGTCTTATGTGAGAGTTAGTAGGGAATTAGTTTAGCTGTTGTGATGCACCCAAACATCGTACAATAAGTTAAGCTCCCCTGACAACAAATGACAAAACATCAATGCTACACACGACAACAAAGCGTTAACATTATAAAAGTAGAAATTTGAATGTGCATCGCAAACATGTTGAAGCTCAGGCGTGCACAAGAAAGAAAGTTAAATGTCCAAAATTACAGTAGCCAAATACATACATAGAAAGAAAAGAAAAGCACAAGACTGATCAACTCAAAGCAGTAGAAAGCTGACACTTTGCCCACTAGCAGGTGTGGTATAGCTGCCGCCATGCTGCGAGGCTGCTGGGTTTGTTAAGCGCAAGCAGCTATGGGGCAGCGATGCTACACTACGGCTACAGGCTGCTGCTACGGGTTAGTACTCACACGCTCCTGTGCCTTGTGGGGTTTAGCCACAGGCTTAGAAACTGGGTTAGACTGAGGTTTAGGTTCGGCTTTCTTGAGTTCAGATACAGAGACCGATAATGACTGCAGATATAAGAGACGTCACAAGAATTGGTTGTTAACATGTGAGTGTTAGAATTAGTACTTGTGTGTTGAAATAGTTTGGACAGTTAAAAGACATCCACATAGTGTGACCATGAAAACAGATGTTTTGTTTTGTTGTGACACTCTCCTACACTCAGAGAGACTCAAAGAGTTTAGAGCAGAACACTGATATTGACATGAATAATTTAGAGGAACAAGGAAAAAGACACTGAACACAACAAGACAGAACACTTAAAAACGGGACTGTGTCTTGACATGAATCATTAAACTGTGTCTGTACACTGACATTATGAAAGTGAATGCATATCTGGATCAATAATGAATTGAGAATTTAACAAAGGTGCAGTGTGGACGGTATCTGACCTGTGACGTGTCCTGGTCACTGTACACACCATTTACAGATACAGACTGGTTCAATGTAGTCTGGTCCAGACTCGTCCTTGAAGAAAGACACCACAAAACTTACAGTTACAGCTGTTGTCCAAAAGTATATTTTTCCCCATATTTGGCACTAAAAAGGCATAATTAACTGTTTTGCCCCTAAATAAATGAAATCTATTACTTCCTAACAACATACTGTTCACATAAAAAGAAACAAAGTGCTTAGTAAATAAAAAGTAAATAATCTTGGGATACAAAAAGTTTTTATTTGCTCACCAAAGTTACAATTTTGGTCAAAAACCCAACTGTTTTCTATTTGGATACGTTTTAAAATATTTTATAGTTCTGTGATTGGCAAAGGTGAATTTTCAGCAGACTGTAAACAGCTGAATAGGCAGAAGTAACAGAAAACAAGACCATCCCTATATTTGAGAATATTGGTATGGTCTGTTTCTTACCTTGCAGCAGAATCATTAATCTCAGACTTTACTACTTCCTCCACGGGGGGAGGTGTGGGTGGCCGTCGGGCCCTCTCTTCCTCTTCTCTTCGTCTTTGAATTTCCTGCTCCTCCAGCTGACAGAGTAAAATACAAGGGGAGAAGAATATTACAAAATGGTGGACAAAGAATTGTGCTATCAAATCCTTCCTTAGTATTGGAGTAGGAGTGTGTTTAACAAACCGTGGTGAGCTTCTCTAGCTGAGAGAATCGATCTTCCCAGCCTGCTGCCAGTTTTTCAAAGGCTTCGTGGCGTTTGATGAGACTCTCAACCTCGTCTACATTAGAGCCCAGTTCTGCTGCCCTGACCAGCGGCTCCTGCCCAGCCAGCCACGACTCGGCCATAGATGCATCTCTGCCGAACTGCAAAACCTCCAGAACTAACAAATGCATACAAACAGTGTGTAAGAATGTGTCAAATACTGTCACCTTTGATGCAAATCTCATTAGCATCCCACCGGTTGCAGAATTAGGCTTCCTCCCACATACTCACCAATCTGTAAGTGGTCCATTTTTTCTTGCCACTTCTGGTTAATTTCAGTGCGTTTGGCCTGAAGCTGGTCCACTTTTTCTTGAATCTAGAAATCAGACATTCAGTTACCATACACACAGTGATGAATGTGTTAGATCTTGCATTGAGCAAAGGGAATGTGTGTGTATGTGGTGTGGGCAGACCTCATCTGAAGCATAGTGATTATTGTTGATGAGTGTGCGTCCCATTTCACTGCAAGCAGTGAAGCTGTCCGCTCTAGTCTCTATCTCTGACTTGATGTCCTGATGGTTGGCGATGACCAGACCAGCTGAGGAGACGTCCCTACAGCAAGGTGCACATATCATCAGCTTATAATCCATTTTTATACAGATTCTTAATGTAAGAATTTAATCACCAACACTAACATTAAAGAGATTTATAATGGCAATGTCTGAATTTTGGTTATCAAATAACTTGAAAAGATTGAAAAGTTTCAACATAAAATGAATAGAAGCTTTTCACGTTTGCAGTGAATGATTCTAAGGATGGTATGATGATTCTGGTAGTTTTTTTTCCACATGAGAGTTTACAAAATGTTCTTGGACCAGAACTCTGAAATGGTTAGACAACCGTGCTGAGCTGCGCTGGTGAAGTGTGTGTGCATGACATTATCACTCTGCTGCCTGTTTACCAGTTTTCACATAGCAGACTATATGCAAGTGTGCTATTTGTATTTTTCTCTTATTTATTGAAGTAAATGTCAGGCAAAAAAGAATCCAAAAAACAGAAATTTTTTATCATTATTCATATCACTGATTCCATTACACTTGCATTACTAAGGCAAAGACTAGAGCATTTGTATTGCATTCCAAAGAGCTTCGTTATTAGCAAAAGAATGAAAACTAATCTGTATCCACGGAGATTGGCCTGGAATGGAATGGACTACTGGAATAATAGTAGCAAAAAATGTAGCATTGTCATTATAAAAATAATTTTTTTAATATTCAAACCAAAAAGTTGTCAAATTGTAGTCATGTTTTACAATATTATTTTTTACTTTATAAAGCACCAAATAAACGCTGCCTTTGTGAGCGTAAAAGACTTTTTAAAAACTATTCAAAAGTCTTATTAACACCAAAATATGAACAGTAGTATTTAATCAGGGTATATGCAGGAATCCTAAATGTAATTTCAATACCTTTTTAAGACTTTTTTAAGACCTTCTCAGAATATTTTAAGACCTCGTCGCCACTTCAAGTTCTAATCAGTATCAAACCTTAAGCTTAATAAACAGTTGTTAATAAACAGTTGCAGTAAAATAAATAAATGGAGCACAACTAAACAACACAACCCAAATAAACTCGGACAAATCAAAGCTTGATCGAATAAATTATGCTGTTGTTTTCAGCGACAGGCTTCAGCCACTGTTTAAACTCATCTTTCTCCAACCAGGAGTACGCAAACTTGCATTTTCCCATTTTGCCGTTTGTTTCGCTCTATGGTTTAGCTACATGTGGAGAACATCACATCACCTTCCTGCGTTTGTTGCAAATTACGTGACATCATACAGACAGAGGAGCTTGGCTGGACGATCCCCAACTAGAACCAATTGCGCGGATCGAGCACGCCATTGTTAATATTAGAAGGAAAATAAATACTTTAAAATTTAAGACCTTGTAAAAACACAATTACGATTTTTTTATACGTTTTAAGGGCCTTAATTTTCTCATAATTGATTTATCAACTTTTCATACTTTAAGCCCACATCGACACCCTGTTATTTAATGTAGAATTCAGCATAGACCGGTTCACACATACCTCGGACTGTCGTGTGACTGGATCTGTAAGTTGATTCCTTCCATCCACAGCATGAGGTCTCGAACCATGTTTAGGAATCTGAACTTCTCCACCGTGTCCAATAGAAGCAGCCGCCTGGCTTGAGTGGCAGACTGAAGTCCCTCCCAGGCCTCTGTGACTGCTCGCTCATGCCGATGGATATCATCCGCTTTCTCTCCAGCGTACGCTTTCTGCAGACGTGCAGCGTCATCCTGCACCTGTGTGACCTGCAGTGAAGAGTACAAAAATGTTAAATCTTTTGTCAATCGATCAAAATCAAGAACATTTACAACATACAAATGACAAGATTAAAGCAAAGCTCTCACCTGCCCACTGAGTGCCTGCACATCATGCTCATAGGCTGTATGCTGTCTGAGAAAGTGCTGGACAGTATTCAAGTCCCGTCCGAGTTCAGCCCCTGCTAGTGTCTCCTTCTTCTCTCGTATGAGCCCCAAAGCTTCCCGGGCGTCCTGATGGAAGCGATGCAGCTCATATGAGGCGGCCAGCATCTGTGTGCGTGTGTCGATGAGCTCCAGCAGGTCAGCCCAGGCCTCATTGAGTCCGTCCTTCCACTCAGCCACGCTGGCGTTTTCAGGATGACCGGACTCGATAAGTTCATCTGCCTGAGCATTTACTGCATCGACACGCTCCTGGCCAATTGTGCTGGTGTCCCGCGCAAACTCCCGGAACTTGTCACGCAACATCTGAAGAGTGAGGAGAGAACATCTAGTGTTGAAGGTGATAACAGTAGCATGTAACTGCCCTCAAAATTTAAGTGGGCTTTCATTTTGAGCATGTTTGCAGAAGTTCTCTAGTGTCACATTCACTTTCCACTGAATCCTGGTACATATGCAGCCACAAATGCACACAACGTATGACAAAAATAAGGAACATGGGTTAATATATTGTGTATGCCAGCAAATTAAAACACCACATGCATTTACTGTATGTGCATTGCCTGAATGTGAAAAAGCAGACAGAAAACCATTCATTTGTGCATAACCGCTTTCACATTACCAGGTTCCAATGCAAACTGCATCATTTCTAACTAATCTGACAGTATGAAAACACCCCAAGACCCTCTATTTTATTATTATTAATCCAGACACCTCATGAATTTGTTTTTTTTGTTACAAAATACTCTCCATCTATATTAGCATTAGCACCAAATGTTCCTCAACACACTAAAATAAGATTATTTTCTTACTATGGGGGAGATGAAATGTCTATATACCAGATATATGTGAAAGATATATATGAAAAACCTGTAATGCAAACTTGGTCACATCAAGCACATCTTAGCCAATCACATATCGGCTTTTGGTATTCTTCCCTACTTACTGCCATAGAGGCACGTCAGCATTACCCATTATATTTTTCAGGCTAATCATTTCAAACTTGCCTTCAATGGCTTTGCTAAAATATCAGAAAATCATCTAACTTTGATTGCATTAAATCTACTTAAAGCTCACTGATATAATACAGAGAGACCAGACAGTACATTTCTCATTGTTTTAAAACACATTTATATTCACATTCAAGACTATAATACAAAAATAATGTTTTAATATATGTATCCGCTTGGGAGAGTGTGTTCAAAGGACCTATCGGTAGAAAATTTTTTTGGATAATTTTAACAAAAAGATCTAGCCTTAAGCAGCAATCTAGCCTAAAGAAGCATTTTTTACATACATATTTTTGAAACTCTGAGGAAGACTGAGGAAGTCATGAAAAAAGGTGGATTTCATACCGTGACATGTTCATAGTCTTGTCCAAGTTCATGAGATCCGGCGACGACCTCTCTTTCAGCGATCCACTGCTCTAAATCATCCACTTCTCTCTTTAGCTGGGTCAATCTCAGTCTCTCCTGCAGTTTACCTCTCCTCTCCTCTGCCAGATCTTTCAACCCTGCATACAGTTTATCCACCTGGGCCTGCCTCAGAGTGATCCTTTCACTACAAAATGAAAGCAAATGAATTAAACCATTTCTTTATTAGAAATAAATTATAGTCCAGACTCAGAGAACCCAGTGTGCCTCTGACCTCTCCGGGTGTTCGCTGTTGACCATGAGTCTGCTGCTGTTGGCCAGCTGGTGGATGGTCTGAGCATAGTCCTCAAGAGCCTGCTCCAGAATCTGGTGTTTCTTTACCATCACTAGAGCACTCTGCTCATCCTGCAACAACCATCAGAAACACTTCATTCATAAACACAACAAAAACATCAAAGAACTCATCAGAACAATAGAACGACAGAAGCTGAACTATACTTCAGTACTTGATAAAAAAAAAGCTAGCAGCTATAAAATGTTTAACTTTGAGATGAAAGGATTCCTAAACCACTTTCTAATTTTATGTGGATTAAAATGTCATCCTACATTGCCTTTGGAGCAAATTGCATTTCGTTCAAAAAAGCGTCAACATTTATTTGTCAAATACTGGGGCAGTTATATGTCATACTTGGGTATAATAGGACAGAATGTTTGGATATCACCTATGTTTTTTATTTGTTTAATTGTATTTGTGGTTTACTTGTGGCACTATGGGTTGGAGGTTTAGAGCATATATAGGGTAGTATATTTGATGATGATAGATCTACTGTACTTTGTTGTATGTTGTATTTAACTTTATTTAAAATTTATATTTTACTTTCTTCAAAAAAGTATGTACATGCAAAGTAGAATCTATTTAAATATTACTGAAGGAGCTTAATGTGATAAAAATCTGAATTTTTATCATCTTTACTTTAGTCATCTTTATTTCTATAGCACTTTTATAATGCTGATTGCGTCAAAGCAGCTTAACATAGAAGTTCTAGTAAACTGAAACGTTGTCAGTCCAGTTTTCAGAGCTAAAGTTCAGTTTAGTTCAGTGTGATTTAATCTTCCCTGCTGAAAGTCCAAAAACTAAAGAGCAAATCCATCGATGCACAGCTCCACAAGTCCCAAACCAAGCAAGCCAGTGGCGAGGAACGAACTTCACCAATTGACGAAAGTGAAGGGAAAAAAACTAGAGAAACCTCAATTGGGCACGATCATTTCTCCTCTGGCCACACTTTTTGTCTTCAGTGTCACAAAAATCATTCTTCAAAAATGCTTGTAATATGTTGATTTAATGCTCAAGAAACATTTATTAATATTCAAGTAAAAAAACAACAGAAAATGTTTAGTCTAGTATATATTAAGTGTTTACAGTATCTGCAGCTCTGCACAAAAAGTTTGGCAAGAGGAGAAATGGTCGTGCCGAACTGAGCCAGGTTTCTCTTGAGGTATTTTTTTTTCCTTAACTTTCATCAATTGGTGAAGTTTGTCCTCACCACTGTCACCACTGACTTGAGGAGCTGTGCATCGCATTGAAAAATGGACTGACACAGTTTCAATTTACTAGAACTTCTATGTTAAGCTGCTTTGACACAATCTACATTGTAAAAGCGCTACAGAAATAAAGATTAATTGAATAAATTGAATAATTGAACAAAAATATTTAGTAGCACAATAAATGTCTTTGCTGTGTCGATCAATTTAAATGCATCCTTGAATTTAAGTAGTGTAGTAGTGTAGCTTATACAGTAGTGTATAATGTCTCATTCTCATGGTAAAACCTGTTTGAAGCATCACCTTTTTGTAAACCTGTTGCAAACACACACAGGTAATTCAGTCTCACTGACCTTCGCTTTCTCCTCTGACATCATATGAAGCTCTTGTTCTCCCATCCAAGCCTCCGCCTCAGCGGCATCTGTGTAAAACTGCTGCGCTCTGTTAGCCTCAGCTAGCCTCACGTTCCTCTGCTCCGTCTCAGAAATCAAAAGGGCCCACAATTCCCTCAGCTCCGCCAGACGGCCATCAAGAGCAGCTCTCCTCTCCCTGTCCATCTCAGACTCTTTTCCAGGGGACATGTTCGTACCGTGAGCCTGGATGTCATCGATACGGGGCTGGTGACCTTGAATCTCCTTCTGCAGAGTCTGTGGGATATTGGAAAGTTGGTTAGAGAACAAAAATAAGAGAAAGGTTTTAAATGTTCACTGACTGCATGGGTTTACCTGATTCTTTTTCATGAGCAACTGAACACTGGGCAGATCTTTACCATGGTCTGTAGACGTGGCAAGGGGCATCCTCTCCTTCACCCATAACTTCAGACAAAAGCGAAGAAAATGTCTTAGAAATGTTTCTGTATTTGTGTGATTTGGATTAAAGTGACATTTTGAAGTAGAAAGACGTATTGTGTAAAAAAATATACTCCAATAATCTTTGTTCAATGTCTTTATCGTTTAATTTGTATTATTTTTTAAATGTTAGTATAGCTGGTTCTTGCTTGAGACTCACAATCTCATCCTCAAGATCTCTGTTGAACTGATGAGCCTCTTTTGAAGCCAGAAGATGCTGCCTCCGCTGTTTCAGAGGGTCCTGCAGCTGAGAGAATCTGTCTGTCACTCTTCTCTGCTCCCCATCCACCTCCACTATCCCAGAATCTTCTTGGGCCAAGGCCAGAGCCTGTGACTGCAGAGACTGGACTTCTTTCTCGCGCACATCCATCTGATGCTCCAGCATCTGTGAAACACGGAGTCACATAGGTGGACATAAGCTATTAGCCATTAACTTGCCTATTCATGCTAGGGGTGTCAAAATTACTTGTTACTACAATGCACACAATGCAGATGAGGACGATTCGCTATCAGTTTAATAATAGACCATAACCGGTTATGATACACTAACAGTTTTCTAACATCATTTGTTGCTTGGATGCATGAGTATGCATCTTTCTACTTGGCCTTGGACTTGCCTGGTGTTTCTTAAGCAGGATGTTGACGCTGGTGAGATCTTTTCCAAAGTCATCGCTCTGGAGTTGAGAGGAGATGTTCTGGAGCCAGGAGTCCAGCGCTGAGCAGCTCTGTGTGAACAGCTCCGCTCGGTTAGCGTCAAACAGACACTGAGCTTTGGCTTGAGTGGTGTTCTCCAGCTCTACCCACTGCTTCTGCAGACCGCTCAGAGTCTCTGATACCGTCTGCTCCAACTCAGGCTTCTCCTTCACCAACACCTGACCCTCCTATAAAAACAACAGAGAGACAGGACATCAGTGAAGAAGTTTTGAAGATCACAAGTTCACATGCTTTTTTTTGTTGTTAGCATGGCGCTGTTTAAGACATCTGACAAACACTGGATTTTTACATGCTTTCCAGGATTCCCACACAATTCATATTAACAAACGCAATTAGATGATTTTAAAGTGAATAAACATGTTGCTTTTAAAACAATTATTTGAAAAAAATTTAAATAAAGTGATTATTAAAAAATTATTAAGTAAATAAAATATTTCACTATTAAGTCAACTTACCAATCCAAGTTACAACAGGTTTTCTCATTTATTTAAATTAACTAGTGACTTTTTAACAAGACAAGTTTATTTATATAGCACATTTCATACACAATGGTATTTCAAAGTGCTTTATGTAAACAAGAATAAAAGAAACAAGAAAATAAAAATGATTTAAGAAATTAAAAATGATAAAAAAAATGATCAAAACAGATTATAATGTGTTAAAACAGGTTATAAATGAATGAAAAAGAAAAGAAAGACATTATAGTGCGATCTGTCGGTTGTAGCACAGTGCTTATTCAGTAAAGGCACAGCTTAACAGTGTATCGGTACAATTTATAGTTAATTAAATATGACTGTGAATGAACAGCATATCTGAAGCTTTATGAACAAACCTGGACATTTACATATATTTTACTTGCATACATTTTCAGACTTTCCACACCAAAATCAATTTCCAGCCAATAAAACAGCTGATCATTTTCTGATTTTCATAATTTCTCCAAGCCTGGAGATCACAATTTAAACAACTATAATGCCACAGAGGTGCACTGGATATCTGAAAGCACTGGAATATGACGTTCAAGGGAAAGTACCTTGTCGATCTTGTCCAGCCAGTCTTTATTGGAAGCCAGCTCAGCCATGAATGCCTGGTGCTTCTGCCACTTGCTGTGGAGGTTTCTGGCCTCATCATAGGACATATCCTGAGCAGTCAGCATCTTCTCGTTGATCCACAACGTAAGCTACAGGAACAAGTAAACAAAAGTTTTATTAATTACACAAAGATCTGAATCTGGCATCCCTGGATTCTTCCCCTAGGGGGTGCTGCATCTCCCTGGTGTAGTTTATATAAGAGTGTTATCTTTCGCCAGATGCCAGTAAGAGAGACCCTGTCAGTGTGACAGATGTACAGTATGTAATCTTGATTGCTCAGTATTTTGTATCATTACCTCTTGTCCATCCTGTAGGAAATGCTGCAGCTCTCTGTTATCCTTCAGTTTAGCCAGCAGCTCATTGGCAGCTTGTTTATTCTTCTGGTGCCTGAAGGAGAACACGAGATGAAAAACATGATGTTATCTGGACTAGACTTAATAGGTTTGTTAGGGCCTGAGCCTGTGTATATGTCCACATGGCAACAATCATGTTTTTTTCTATTATGGATTTTAATGTTTTGGATTGTAACGTATGCATTCTAATGTGCATAAATGTATCATTTCAATAAATGTCTGCGAATGTCTACAAATTTAACTTTTGCAGAATAACCTAAATCCATCGCCATGTGGATGTTGCCTGTATTTAGCATACATCATTGCCAGGATTGCACATTTTAAGTAAAGTGTACTTCTTAGGTCTAATTTGGCTTCATGAAAGTATTACTAGTTAATATTACTAATATTACTATTACAAGTTTTTTTTTAAATATATTGCTCATCAATGTCTAAAACATTTGTGGTTTAAACAAAGTTTAAACAAGTTAAAAAGAAAAGCATTTTTTCAAAATAGAAATTAAAAATCATAAAAAATGTCATATCTTAAAACATAAAATAAAATCAGACACCAATTGTTGGATTAAAATGGAAGTGAAGCAGTCAGTCAAGTTTACTTTATTTTGTAAATTAATTTCCACTTTAATGAAAATTTCATTTAATTTCATTTTCTTTTCGGCTTAGACTCTTTATTAATCTGGGGTCACCACAGCGGAATGAACTCCCAACTTATTCAGCACATGTTTTATGCAGCGGATGCCCTTCCAGCTGCAACCCATCACTAGGAAACACCCATACACACTCATTCACACACATACACTACGGACAATTTAGTCTACCTAATTCACCTATACTGCATGTCTTTGGACTCGTGGGGGAAACCAGAACACCCGGAAGAAACCCCCGCAAATACGGGGAGAACATGCAAACTCCACACAGAAATGCCAACTGACCCAGCCGAGGCTTGAACCAGCGACCTACTTACCATGAGGCAATTGTTCTACCCACTGCACCACTGTGCTGCCTTTAATGTAAATACATATTACAAATTCAATTAATGAAACCATTTTGCAGAAAACAGCATGTTTTACTATAGTTTTTAGAGCTAGGGTGCCACCATCTTGGAATATCACTGTATCCGTTGTCACGGGTTGGTTCCGTTCCCTCAGCTAAACAGATAGTATGGAAATATTAATGGGTTTGGAGCTGGTGCAAATACAAGCATCAGATGTGTGTCTAATATAAAATATATTTTTATTCTATTTTCTTTTTTTCCCTCTTTTAATTACCAATTATTTGATGCGCTTTGGTCCACTCTCTGTATTATGCTGCCTGACTGGGTTTCAACAAGGTCCGATGCCAATGTAATGGGGCGGGTACTTTCACTTTTCACTACTACAGCCTCACACTTCTTTTCGTGTTTAAACCACACTCAGATCTGTGTGTTTTTTCACATGGCAGTTTTTAGGTCCTTTATACATGTTGAGAGATCGAGTTGATTGACTTGAAAGGGGAATATGTCTTGACATAATCAACACAGATCTGATTTAGTAAAGCGTAAAGTCATATGCTGTAAACGTTGCATTAATCTGAATCTAAATTTCCTTGTCAGGCAGCTTAAAAGAGTGGACCAAAGTGCATCAAACGTATATAAAAAAAAAAATAGAAAACGTATGAATATTTTTGTATATATTACACACATCTGATGCTTGTATTTGCACCAGGTCTGCAATGCATATCCACAACTTCACACATTGGGTTAAATTAGGTTTTCCATTCTCCATGTTCAGTCCTTTACTTCTATTGTATCTGATCAGCTGAGGAACGGGACCAACCCTGTAACGTCAGACACAGCAATATTCCAAGAGGGCAGCGCCCTTGTGCTAAAAGCTATAGTAAAACATGTCGCTTTCTTCAAAATGGTTTCATTAATTGAGTTTGTATAATATTTTTTCATTAAAGTGGAAACCAATTTACAAAAAATTATGTAAACTTGACTGAATGCTTCACTTCCACTTAAATAAACAATTACAACATTTCTGGCACAAATGGGAAAAAGGTTGTGGTAATGTGATTAAATTACTAATTTAAAAATGTATCAAGATCTCACCATCCACCACTACATCATCTACACACTTTTATTAGTCTGTTCCTGCTCACCTTTCCTGAATAGAGTCAGTCTTCTCTTGAATCTTGTCCGCATAGGTGTTGCCATCAGATATGAGTCTCCGTCCAGACTCTACCACACCGTTGATCTTTTCTTCACTGGCCTCCATTGTAGTGAGGAAGTCCTCGTGTTTCTTGATGGCCTCCTCAGCCCCTTGCAGGCTGGATGGCATCTCTGTATGTGACAGAACATACTCCTGTGGGCAAAGAGAGATGAAAGCAGGCTATTAGCAGGCATTAACGTTTCATCCTCCAAATCAAGAGCAGTTATTTGCAGCTGACAAAACAACAAAAACAGAACAATAGCAGTATCACACACACAAACCTGGCTATTAAGGAAGCCCTCTGCCTGTTTTGCATCTCGCAGCAGGGTTTGGAAATCAAAGGCCTGAGCGAGGACACAATGGCGGCTCTCCCACATTCTCCTCAGCTCATGCCAGCCAGTGTCCAGCGCTTGCAGCCTCTGGGCTAAGAACATGTGCTGGGCGTCTGTCTGACCCTGAGTCACCTAGAGAATAATTGGAAGATATTTTGTTTCAGTTATATGTGCAATTTGTAGCTATTAGTCAAACTCTAGTAAAATATATACTGTCATTCAAAAAAGGTTCATTTATGTAAATGTGTTCAGCAATGATGGATTAAATTGATCAAAAATGACAAAGAGATTTATTTAAAAAATTATATTTCAAAGTTTTCAACTTTCCTCTCAATGAGTGCTAGAAATAATATTTAGCCTATCAACATTAATTAATTTATGCCATATAAGCAGCATTGGCTAAATTCATGACAAAAGCATATACTAAATATACAATATATAATTATATCAGTTTCTTAACAAACATACATTGTACAAAAAAACAACAAACACATACAAATAGCAACAATACTGAAAAGAGAAATATACAATCTTTTAGTTTGAATAAAGATAAATATTCTAAAATCGCTCCAGAAGGCACCTTTTTAAACATTTCACTTAAAATATTTCCTGATTCTTTAATATCATTTAAAAATACACAACCTATTTAAATGTGTTATCGTCAAAATATTCTTACACAAGAGTGTCCGATTCTACATCTCGAATGTACAACCTGGTCATGTCTTCTTTCAAAATGGTCTATCAACATTAATGATCACAAAAAGAGTTTTTACCATAAAATTAGCATATTAGAATGATTTCTAAAGAATCATAAACACTGAAGACTGAGCTAATATCTGCTAACAAACACAAAATTGTCATCACAGAAATAAAAAATATATGTATATTCAACATTTATTAAATAAATAAAGTATTGGCAAGCAAACTAAATGTTCTTTTTAGAAATAATAATAAAAAATACTCTTCTGAATGGAAGTGAGTGCCAATAAATGTATTTCTTAACCTTTAAGTTGACACCGACTGACCTCAGCTCCAGTAGCTCTCATCTTCTCATAATCTTCTTTATAATTATCCACTTCATTCTTTATAGCCTCATGTTGAGCCAGCAGACGCTCGGCTTCCGCTAGAGAGGTCGGTGTGTCCTCGGACGCCACGGTGGTCTGTGTACGAGACAGCCAGGCCTGGAAGTCATCAAGATCTCGAAGAAAGCCCTGAAGCTTGGAAGCTTCACCCAAAGACTCCTCGCGCCGTTTCATGGTGGCACGAAGTTCTTCCCACACCTCCTGGATCTCAGCCAGCTGACCCTTGATCTCCTCCTCCTGCTCGGGGTGCTCGGATACCAACTTTTTGGCTTCCGAACGCAGGTCATCCAACTTACCCTGCGAAAGAAAAGAGAAAAAAAAATGAGTTTAAGAACGAAACCTAGTCTCTTCATGATTGCATTAGACATGATGCATATCTTTGTACCTGTATGGCCTCCAGGTCTCTCTCCATTCCAGTGAGCTTGCGCTGCAGGGCCATGACTCCAGCCAGGTCATTTCCAAGGCTCTGTGTGGACTCAATGACCTTGGTCTTCTCCTTCATCCAGCTCTTGATCTCATTACATTCTAGATGATAGTTCTGGATATTTAGAGCCGATTCTAGAGCTTGTTTACGCTGGTTGGCCAGACTCTGGAAATCAGACCACCTACAGAAGGGGACAAGAAGGAGAAACGTAAGGTCATCTTATTAATCGTATTTACATTTTGAACATTTTTGTGCATATGTTAGTGTGTGGAGGCTCTGCTCTTTGTGTTGGTGACTGTACCTGTTATTGAGTTGGTTTTGTGTTTGGTCGATCTGGTCTTTGTTGCGGTTATCTGACCCAAGCAGCTGTTGGGCAACTTGATTGACATCAGAAATGCGTCCACCCAACGTGTTCATCTCAGGCTCCAGAGTATCAAACCTTCAAAACAAACCAAATTACACCACTATATGCCGCATCAAATCACACAAAGACACCATTTTCTCTGTTCTCACCTCTGCTGGACCACCTCCAGATCTTCCAGTTTGGTGGGAATCTCCATGTTGTGTAGCCACTGCTCTTTTTCTCCAACCCACAGTTGGCAGGCACTAGCTTCACTAAACATGCGATATAATGCAAGCGCTCCATCCAAGGCCTGTCGCCATGACGACGACAACCCCTCTAACTCCTCATAGCGCTGCTCTATCGCTGGGAGACGACCCTCCACCTGTAATATATTCCAAATGGTTTTGATATAATTCTCATATTATTATTCCAATTAAAAACATTTTATATTTGGATTTAATTTTAAATGTTAAGTAAACATTTCAGTTGTCATTACTCAGATGTTACCTGACCCTTCTGAAATCATTCTAATAACAACTACACAAGGCAAGTTGCAGTGACATGCAATAAAAAGTATCATTTCCATGTTAAAAAGGCTGTCAAAACCATTCACACAACAGTAAAGCACAACATTTCCATTTTAGAAACTATTGTTTCTATTCCTAACTGTTTTTATTTCTGCAATGTAGCGACTGAACAACAGCATAAACTTCTATGACAATGATCAAGCCATGTGTTGATTATGCACTTTATTCAGTGTTAAATGTTACTAATGTGGGTTTGTCCTCATTAGTAACATTTGGTTTGTAATCTTTACCTCGGATCTTAATCCTGAATGGATCGGAAATTAAAATAACTAACAAGCATATACTTTTCAAAATGAATGTTAGAAGTGGGTATATGCACACAGACTTAATTTTCAGCCAGCCAGCCTGACGGGTTCCGGTGAACTCTCTTTCCATTACAAAATCACCACATTTAAGATCTGTTTTCTTTAATAATAAATAATTTTTACAGACTAATAGATATTTGATATAAAGTGGGTCTCAGACCAGACAAGAAGCACTGCATTTAATTCCATTTTCCCTGTCATGTCTTTAAAATATGAAAATTTATTTTACCTCAGTATTTTAAATGGAGTTTCTGCGCTAGCCTGCTGCTACTGGTAGCACTAGCGGTTACCCTTCAATTCACCTTTATTTGTATAGCGCTTATACAATGTAGATTGTGTCAAAGCAGCTTCACATAGAGATTGTAGTAAATTGAAACAGTGACAGTTCAGTTTTCAGTGCTTTAGTTCAGTTCAGTTTAGCTCAGTTCAGTGTAGTTTAGGCCCAATCCCAATTCTACCCCTTAGCCCTTCCCCTTACCCCTACCCCTTGTTTTGCGCGTTCATGTGAAGGGGTAGTGGTGTCCCAATTCTCTTTAGCTTGAAGGCGTAGGGCTAAGGGGAAGGGGTATACACCCTTTCGAACAAAGATTTTTTAGGACCACACTCGTTACCAAGGGGTAAGAAAATTTCCCAGAATGCACCAGTTTCGCTGCAACCCGGCAGTAAGGAGAACCACAAATTAGTATTTTTTTTGTCATTATTATGAATTTTTACAACAAACAAACAAACAAACAAAAATATGTTATATTACATTCATAACCGCGTTCATGTTTTACCGTCATGCTTTTATAAAAAAACGCTAAAATAAAATCCGCAAAATTCCGCGATCTATAATCCCTTATAACAACTCCTGTACAGCAGTCCCACAACATTCTGACACTTGATAACACTCAAACACCCTGTCAGAAAAGTCTAGTGGCTGAGAATGAGCTTTTTACAGTGTCTGCTATAATGTTAGTGTTGTTTTTTATGTGTTTACATAGATGAATATGGCCACGGTGTAAATGCACAGTATTACCATTGTGGAGATTTTATTATTGCCACATTAGATCATTATGATAACATAATATATGCCTTCAGTGATTTCCTGAAGATAAATACCAAAAAATAACACAACTGGAATAATTACAGCAGTCGTGATCGTCTAATCTTATATGAAGCAAGAGATAGCGATGACATATGATGATGTGTGCAGGTGCTGTAGTTCTGTCCCAATTCTTAGGGGTACATTTTGAAGCCCTTCCCCTTCAAACTTAGGCTAAGGGGAAGGGAAAGGGGTACAAAAATAGAATTGGGCCTTAATAATCACTACTGAGAGTTTAAAACACTGAAGAGCAATTCCATCGATGCGCAGCTCTACAGATCCCGAACCATGCAAGCCAGTGGTGACACGGCCTATCATCTCATTTTATGCTTGAACAACTAAATGAACTCTTAAGTTGATTTAACCGATTGTATTTTAATTACATTACAGCATCGATGTTGTAAAAGGAACCTTATGAAATTAAAAATAGTCACAGAAACCTTTACCATTGGCTGAAAAACACTAGTTGTGCATATAGCCCACTGTGAATCAGTGCAAATCAACAAATATCAGTCACTCAGAATGTTCATATAATTATGTTTTAAATAAAGAGCTTTAATATATATAAATTAGATTAAATACCTTACCAGTTTTTTAGGAGTACAGTGCACTAATCTGCGCTTCTGTGACTCTGGTATTTAATTTTCTGTTGTGTCACACATGGTGTGCAGTCTAATTGGTTGTAGCTGAAGTCTTGTTGCATTGCATGTAGGTAGGACAAGGTGTAATCTGATTTTGTGCTCAAGAAATACCCACTTTTTATCCTTGCTTAAAATACTAGCTTCTTGAAAATGTGCTTTTATTGACCCCAGCATTGTGTATGGTAGTATACACAGGAAATCACAAAAATATGAAAGAGAGTTTCAAACAGTTAATTTGTGTGGTGTTTCTGTGTACCTGTGGGGATTGTGCATATGCCTCAGGCAGTAATGAGCCCTGTTCATGTAGTGAGTCGATGAGTGATCGGTGACTTTGAATCTCTTCTTCCACTTCTCTCTGCTTTCTGGCCAGAGTCTGTGTGGAAAACTCATCGTGGCCCACTTCTTGACTGGACACCTGAAACAGGACAAACAGAGAAAAAAAGAACCAGTCAGCTAACTGATCTAAGCAACTATGCTGTGCAAAACTGACCCGCTATGAAACAGAGGTATCCATAAAATCTCAGAATAGAAACTAGGCAACTGAACATGTTCTTATTTTACCTGTCTAAGTGTTTCCAGTATCCAAGCCTCCATGTCGTTGGCGTCAGTCTGGAACTGATGGAAAGCTACAGACTCATTTAGCCTCAGCTCCCGCAACTGTGAGGCCTGTGAAAAGAGAGATAAAGTGTAAAACGTGCAATAAGACAGTGAAGCTAGATTTTTAAGTGTGTTTATTCTCTTTTCTTCTTTACCTCCTCCAGATGTGACCACTGTGCTCTCACATCCTTAATTCTCTCAGTCACCTCTGGTGCTCCAACGTGGCCTTCATTCACCAGGGCTTCTCCGCCAGCAATGCTGTTCCCCAAAGGGCCATACCGGGCTGCCATCTCATCCCGAAAAGCCTCATGTTTAGACAGGAGGTGAAGTGCGGAGCTCAGATCTTTACCGTAGTCTCCTCCAGAAATGATCTGCTCTTGTTCTCGGATCCAGGCTGCTTCTTCTCCAAGCTCCCACAGGAATTGCCAGAGTCTACGGGAGTCATCTAGTCGAGCTCGTCGATCCGCAGCCAGCTGGCCCAGTTCTCCATACGCTCGACCCAAAAGATCCACTTTCTCCTCAACTAGTGCTGGGTCACAAGGTTGGTAACCTAAAAAGAAAAGAGAACCGATTGTGTTTTGATCTTGAGTAAATTTTTCAGCATCTATATAGTTTGTGGGAAGTATCCTTACTCTGTTCATTTGAAGCAAATCTTTTTGCAGTGGCCTGTACAGCTTTGACTCTCTCAGCCTGTGCAGATATATCAGCTTCCACCAGCGTGTGCTTCTGGAGTAGGTCTTCCACATCATGAAGGTGTTTTCCACTGTCCTGAGATTGCAAACGACTCTAAACACGCATATACAAACACACCGTTAAGTCAGAGTGCACACTGAACACATTAAATGCAGGCAATATAATAATAAATTAATTAAAGGCAAAGTTCACCCACCAAAATAAAGTTTCTGTCATAATTTACTCTCCCTTCCCTTTTCACAAACTTGTTTGAGGTTTGTTCTTCTGATGTTTTGAAAGAAGATATATTGAAGAAAGTTAAAAATCCATAACCAATGACTCCCATAACATTTGTTCTACCCTATTATGGAAGTCAATGGTTACAGGTTTTCAGCTTTCTTCAAAATATCTTCTTTTGTGTTCAACAGAAGAACGAAACTCAAAGTTTTATAATTCCTTGTGTAAATAGTAAGTCAATTTTAATTTTTAGGTGAACTACCCATTTAAATTAGATAGTTTTTTAATTACCTTCATGTCTTCCATCCATTCCATGATGTAGCTCAATTCCTGTAGGAGGCGCTGCAGGTCACGGTGTGCCATCAGCCTCTCTCGTCGTGCTGCAAGCAGTTCCTTCAGATACTCCCACAGTCTGAGCACATTATCTCTCCGCGCCAGCACACGTCGCACTTCATGATATCCCTCTGCTTCCAGTTCTCGAGCGACAGCTTCTACGGCTGCTACACGCTCACCATATGCCTGGATATCAGTCTCGATGGCCTCATGTTTGCGAGTGGCAGCCTCCACAGCACCCAGTTCCACACCAAAATTGTCCTGAATACATTGAAAACATTTAGTGTTATTCATCATTGCACATAAAATGATGAATATTTCCCCTCTGTGTGACTCTGCCTCACCTGTGATACCAGTCGCTGGTTTTCACTGAGCCAGGTTTCCCTCATTGCTGCTTTGCGATCAAAACGTGCGGCCAGCATCTCCAGCTTCTCTTGACGAATCAGTTCGTTTCTCAGTGCCAACTCTCTCTCATGTTCTGCTTTCTCCAGCCTCTCCCACGCCTTCTCAGACAAGCAGCAAGCACAACCAGCCATGAGTGTTAATCAAAACTCGAGCTATTTTTGTGTAGTAGATCCTGATGTAGTATTTGATGTGTACATACCTTGTTGATGTCTGAGATAAGTTTTCCCTCTCTTGGCATGTACACCTTCTGATTGTTTGCTCTCATTTTACTTTGAATGGTGAAGAGCAAAACCTCCAAATTGCCCTTCTCAGTGAACCTGTCACACACGCAGCAAGGATTAAATAGACATGTCTAAAATGTATACAGAAGATCAATCTTTTTATGTCAACACAATAATATTCACAGAGCATTTTACTATACTGAATTGATGTTTATCATATTCAGTGAGAAAATATTTTGAGCAGGGTCTGATTTCATGGGCCAATAAACAATAACATATCAAATAAGAAAATAAGAAAAAATGTTGATGATGATAAGCTCTGGACATTTTTACTCGATATAGATCTAAGAGTCAATCACACAGCAGCAATATACGACATCAACCAAATCAGCATGCAGTGTACCATCAAAGTTAAAAGACCATTTCTTACGGCACTTTGCTAACAAACTCAAAAAGACAACAAAAACAAAGAAATAATTAGTGAAAGCTGTGTTGAAAGTGTAACTAACATTGAGTTATTATCCAAAGATGAAATTATCGACAAAAAGGGCAGCATGACTTTGGTTATATAGAAGTGGTTTGGCTATCTGAAGTGTGACAAGGAGCAGATTAAAATAATCTGTATGTATCTCAATGGTTTGTGAAAACCAAGTCCGGCAATACAACCAACCTATTCCATCGCCTAAAAGTATGACTGTGAAAGTTTTTCAATTTGTGTGGACTTGCTGGAAGTTGTATTGTATATATTTACTGTATATATTGTTTATGTGTTGCACATTTAATTTACCTTGTAATGCCAGACCTTAAACAGATTAGTCATAATAAATGTATTTTACTATTTGTTTTAATTCAGGCCAAGTGTGTAATCTGTCTTTGTTAATAAACAATATTTTTTGTTGTAATTTATTAAACCCTTTTTGTTGCATCAGTCATTGTTAATGATGGGAAGTTCAGATTATTTTACTGATTCGGACCTTTGAGTCTTGTTTATTGAGCTGAACGAATCTTTTTGAGTCATTTCGTTCAATTTGCAAAAATATTATTAAAAATACAAGTTGCTTCCAAACTCATTTTCAACTAGCTCACTTCAACTAGCTAAACAATAATCATTTATTGTTTACCTGCTCTTTTGTCTATGATTATGTCAGCTCACCTCTTCTGACAGGTCTTTAAATTTGAGTGGTTTGTTCACGTCACACTGACAGTCACATATAAGCTTAAGCAGGGCACACAGTCTGAGCCCGAAAGGAGCTATGCTTAGTTCACCTTTTGAGTCATTCATTCATTGTGTGACAGCATGTAAAGAGAAATGACTCAAACCCAAGGACAAGAGAAATTAAAGGATCGAATCTTTTTCCAGCTCTAAATGCATATGATTGGCTTCTGTCTTTCAAGTGATGAATGAATGACCCGGTAGAAGACTCAAAAAAGGAACTAATCTTCTACTCCACCAGCACAAATGTGCATGTGCGCAAATGAATGAATCACTCCCTGAGAGGACTCATCATTCTCGAGTCATACAAAAGAATCGTTCAAGAACGACCCATCACTAGTCATTGTTGGGATAATAACTTTTAAAGCTGGAAGCATTAACAACTTATATCAAAATTTATCGTTATTGTTTAATATGGAAACAAATTAAGAGATTGCATTTTTGCCATATCGCCCAGCCCTAATTTAAAAGAAAATCTGAACCATATTTCAACCATAAATCTTATTAACTGTTTAAATAGATGCTCTTCACTACACATAACTAAGCTGGTAGGTTATTCAATTGCATTGCTTTTATAAAGTCTCCAGTTAAAATTTAACTTATCAGAAACTACTTTATTATAGACTATTTACTGCCAAAAATGGTTTTCTTGCTTGTTTTTCTCAACCTATTGAATTCTATTATATTTAAATGTTTAAAGCATAATTTTTGGTAAACAGCCTGTATAGTTTAACTGATTTTATAGGTTAAGGAAAGTTTTTTTGTGCTAAGAGCAAGTTAATAAATAAAAAAAAACATTTTTCAATTCTAGAGTGGAATAACATGCTGCAATTGCTTGTTAAGTAACATGCATTAAAAAAGTAAATAGGAGTAAACTATCTTTTGTTAGTGTGAACATCACTCACTTGGGTGGTTTCTCCACAGTGCGGTAGGTGTTGAAGGCTTGAAGCTGGTTCTGAACTGCACTGAGTGAGTTAGCAAGCTGGCGATCGTTTAGGGTGACAATGGTTTGTTCAATCCACTGCAGCAGCTCTGAGGCCAGAGTCTCATATTTCTCTATCAGCTGATCTGCCTCAATAGCATAATCCAGCACCTACAGAAATGATCAAAAACACCCCCATTGATTTCACACACAAAATGACCCGCACTTACAGAAACAAGAGCACTTGAGGTAGGGTTATTAACAAAAAAACAAATAAATAAGAGGAGACGATTATATGCTTTTCATATACCTTGCCAATTCTCTTTCCTTCAACGGCGAGCGCCTTCATCTTGCTGAAGTAGTGGTAGTATGTTGCCACATATGTGATGATGGACTTCTCATCTGGCTGATCTACATTCACATCTAGAGAGCAGGAGATTTGACAAAAATGCAGTTAAATGGTGATGACATTATTTTTAATTTCTCTTGACCCATCCTGTCTGCACAGCATTTACCTATAGATTCTGAAAGTTTCTTCAAGTAAACGGGGTATATGCACATGAACTTTTAATTTTCAGTAAGCTTGTTTGATCGCTTCTGGTGATCTATCATCCTAATATAAAAATCACTACTTATAAGATCTGGTTTCTTTAAAATTTGTTGCTTTTCATTACTTGGTTGATATACGACATAAAGTGGGTCTCAGACCAGACAAGCAGCACTAAATTCTCTGTCTTTAAAATATGAAATTTTATTTCACCACAGTATTTTCAATGGAGTTTTTGCGCTTGCCTGCTGCTCCTGATGGTGCTTGGGTTGAAGTGTGCTTTCATCACACTGAACAACTAAATGACTGCTTTAGTCTATTTAACTGATTGTATTTGAATTAAATGACATTATTGATGCAGTAAAATTATGAAATTGAAAATAGCCACATTAACTTTTCCCCAGACATATATAACTGGATGAAAAACACTTGCTGTGCATATAGCCTATTGTTTTAGTAATGTATGAGAAATTAAATCTGTCTTAAGTACCTGCTTAAAATTATAATTTTAATCAGGTATTTGCCATTTATGTACATATCTGCATCTCACCTTCTGGATCCAGCAGCTTGGTAAGACCCAGCTCCTTCTCGGCCACATTAAAGGCATTCTGCAGGTTATAGTGGGCATTAGAGCGCTTGAGATTATCAAAGTCAATCAAGTCCGACCTATGAATGAGAGAGGGAGAGAAATGTAAAAATATTTAAAAAAGTTATTTCTTTAGATTTGTACTCTCAGCCAAGAGGACATAACAAAAGTGCAATACACTTCTCCAACAAAAGAGGGAAGCATCCAACACTGCAAAGAGAGAGTGAGAGATTTCTCTTCTTATTTAGGTCAATTTAATTCAACTTTTCTTTTTTCTGTTCCTCTGCATGGAAAAAAACTGCAGAAAGAACAAAACTGCCAGGGAAACATTTCAGAGGATGAGAGCAAAATTAAGGAGATGGTGGAATAGATGAAGATGAGAAGAGCAGGAGGTCTACATGATTTCTAACTACACATTTATTTCTTAATATACAAAATCACATTATATAGTACAATATACAATAAATACAGCTATGGTCAACATTTGAAAGTATGTTTCTATTTAGTAAACTTTTTTTACTTAAATACTTTTTAAATAACATTCAATTTTGTAAATAAAAAACTAACTGCTGAATTAAAAGACAAAAACCAATTAAATTAATTCATATTAACAATATTTTTTTAAAGGGTTAGTTCCCCCAAAAATAAAAATGTGTCATCATTTACTCCCCCCTCATTTGACACAAAAATGTTTGAGCTTCTTCTGTTGAACACAAAATAAGAAATATTGGTAAGTGGTGGCCTTTGACTTTCATAATACTTGTTTTTCCTACTATGGAAGTCAGTGGTCACCTAATCCTGCCTTCTTCAAAATATCTTCTTTTGTGTTCAACAGAAGGCGAAGTAAATAGCGAGTACGTTTTTATTTCGAGGTGAACAAGGCCTTTTTTCCTCAATTCTGCTGCACAGACAGCTGGACACGAATAGACTTTTACATGTTTTTAAACTTTTGACTGACTAAAATGTTTTTTTTTATTTTGTCAAAGACTAATTAAACCGACTTTTACAAAATTAAAATTCTCCAAGTCAAAATGCTGCTAGTGGTTCAAACCCCTGCAGGCTTCTCTGCATGTGTGGGAACATGCTTAAGAATGAAGAGGCGTGGAGAACATGAGCACATGCTACTATGTGCAAATGGTGGTCATACAGAAGCTTGTCATGCGTTTCATAACAATGGCCTTGTACCACGGGTGTACTTGTATGTCAGAGTGTGAGTGTGGATCGATACCTGTGTTTGTGAACTATGGCATTGAACGCGAGACCATCTCTCCAGCTGGTGGTGAAGTTGTGGACATTGACATTGGGGTACCTGAAAGAGAGCAGCATTCATTTGTACAGGACCAGAACTAGTTGTGTGTTCAATAAACACCAATCATTGATTTAATTTCCTTTCTCTTTTACCCTGCAGTCTTCATCTGACACCACAGCAGTAGAGCATCTTTGGCTGATTTCTTCTCCTTGTTGTCCTCTGTCTCAACGCTAATGTCTTGGATCTGTTTAGATGTAAAAAAATGTACTGTGTAAACTTGGATTGGAGATTTTTAAACAGACGCTCTTCAACATAGGTGATGTTTTTGTTTATGTTCTTTAAACTTTTGTTTAATTTAGTTTTGTATACACTACTGAGAATTACATAAATACGGTAACCACTATCTGAATATTTCTGAGTAAAGTCAGTAGTGGAATGCAACTGTCGGTTACTTTAAATAACCAAATGCTGTGTGCACTAAACATGATTTGGTGGTGAGGGCTATATTTAGTTGCAGGATGTTCACTTACTTAAACCAACCAATTTAATTGATTTGATTGGTTCTACTGTATTTATAAACTACAGTTGTAAAAATATTTGGGTTTTAAAACACTCTAACATCGTTTAGCTCTTTACTGTGATATCTAGATTCTATAGCTTTATGGCACAGACCAAAAGTGGACCAAAAGTTAAAATTACACCAACACATCCCAAAACATACACACACACACACCGACTGAGAAAGAAAAAACACTACCAAGCTTCATTAAGTCTGGTAATGAAGTCCTCTGGACCCATTCCAAATATTACACAGATAATAATTTTAATTCTGGTTGGATTCCTTCAGAAAATAATAAAAAAAAAAACGTTCAATTTGCTGTCATCAGTAATTATGTCATTTCAGCAATATAATATAATGCAAATCAACAACAGCTTTACAAGCTAATCAGAAGCTGTGATGAAACGCGGTGAGCAGTCCGGATGACTGGGCTTTGATAATTAGCTCGTTTCAACAGAAGGAATTTCTAAATGTACAGTCCTATCAAAAGGGCAATGAAGAGGCAGACCAAAATAGGCTAATTAATGTTTTTTGTGAATGTATGACAGATTGATAAAGCAATCTGAAGGACAAACAAAAAGAACAGTGCTAGATAAAAGATAACAATGAGCACAATAATAACAGATAATCACATATTCTGCTTAAACCGTTTTGTGGCTGGAAACAAGTTTCTTTCTAAGTGGCTTTGATGGGGGTTTATTTGGAAAGGAGAATTGGGCGGTTACAATCTAAGATTATATTTAATAATCTATAAAAAGATTATATTCAATATTGTTAGCTACACTATATAAATATTAGTGCACTAAAACAATGGCATGAATACTGATAATATGTTTCCTCAGTGGCAGAGCAAAGATGCTGCACAGGTTTAGACACGCCACTTTCCATCTTTTAGACATCTTGTTAAATCCACACTCTCCTACCTGGAAACGGAGGATTATGGTCCAGATGAGTCCGAGTGTGAGACGGTGGTTCCCATCAACAATGTCATGTGAACCCATGTTCTCCAGGTGAACTTTTTGCTCCTTCAGGAACTGCAGAGCCTTATCTACATTCTCAAGACAGTGGATGCGCATCCGGCCTTTGGTGGGCTTTGGCTGAGAGAACGAACAATTGAAAAACAAAAATGTATGGATAATTACAACAGCACATTGTTCAGTTTATACACTGACAGATTAATAAGAAATTGGAAAAAACTGGGTAATTAGAGAGTGATGGATGGACATCTGGACATGCAAACGTAAATAGATGAAAGGATGCATTGATCATGGATGGATGCAATGAACATGGATAGGTGGATGGATGGATGTATTGAACATGAATGGATGGATTGGGATGGATGCATTGAACATGGATGGATAAATAGATGCAACGAACATGGAGGGGTGGATGGATGGATGCATTGAACATAGATTGATGGATGATGGATGGATAGATAGATGGATGGATGCACTGAACATGGATGGACGGATGGATGGATGCATTGAACATGGATGGTTTGACGGATGAAAGCCTTGAACATGGATGGATGGATGGATGCATTGAACATGGGTGGATCGATGACTGCATTGAACATGGATGATGAATGAATGAACAGATGGATGCATTGAACATGGATGGATGGATAGATGCTTTGAACATGGATGGATGGATGCAGGCATTGAACATGGATGGATGGATGGATGGAGGCATTGAACATGGATGGGTGGATGGATGGATGGCTGAATTGAGCATGGATGGATGAATGGATGAACAGATGGATGCATGGATAGATGCATTGAACATGGACGGAGGCATTGAACATGGATGGATGAAGGTAGTGAACATGGATGGATGCATTGAACACGGATAGATGGATGGATGCATTGAACATAGATGGATGAAGGCACTGAACATGGATGAATGGATGGATGCATTGAACATAGATGGATGGATGCATTGAATGGGGACAGATAGATAAATGCATTGAACATGGATAGATGGATGGATGCATTGAACATGGATGGATGAATAGATGGATGCATTGAACATGGATGGAGGCATTGAACATGGATGGATGAAGGTATTGAACATAGATGGATGCATTGAACATGGATGAATGGATAGATGCATTGAACAGATGAATGGATGGATGGATGGATGGATGCATTGAACGAGGATGGATATATGGAAGCATTGAACATGGAAAGATGGATGGATGCATTGAGCATGGATGGATGGATGCATTGAACATGAATGGGTGAATGGATGAATAGATGGATGCATTGAACATGGATGGATGGATGGATGCATTGAACATGGATGAATGGATGGATGCATTGATCATGGATGGATCCATTGAACGTGGATGGATAGATGGATGCATTGCACATGGATGGATGCATTGAACATGGATGGATGGATTGATAGATAGATGGATGCATTAAACACGGATCTATGGATGCATTAAAGGATGAATGAATGGATGCATTGCATATACATGGATGGATGGTTGCATGCATTAAAGGATGGATTGATGGATGGATGAATGAATGGGGGGATGCATTGAATATACAAAGATGAATGGATGGATGGATGGATATGTTAAATATGGATGAACGGATGGATGCATTGAATATGGATGAATGGATGAAAGCGTAGCATAGATACATGGATGGATGATACAAGCAATGAATGAATGAATGAATGAATGAATGAATGAAGGAATGGATGCACATATAACTAAAAATATGCAATGAATGGAAATAAGCATGGATGCACAGATGAACTGATGGATCCATGAATTGATTGATGAATGCAGAGATGAATAAATGATTAAAGGTATACTGACCAGTTGTTCCCCGGAGAGAACCTCCAGCAGTCGAATGAGCATGCGTCCATCACGGAGGTCAGTGTAGAGGTCACCAATTCTGCAGGTCACACGACCCAGGTGAGAGTTCACCCATTTAGTGAAGGTCTTCTTCTGCACTGCCTCTCTCTCATCTAAAAAAAAAGGTGTGGAGGTCAAACAACAATCTGTAGCATTTAATCATTTGTAGCATAATCATTTTGGATAAAAAGCCACATTCATAAACCATAACACTGTAAATGAATCTAAAAACATTATCCCGCCTCAAATACAAGAATATAATAAATAGTAGTAGTAATAGGGGCTAATTTAAAGGCAGAAATCAAGACTCCATAATTTTATATGCCATAAGTCATGTCAGGACCTGTATTTTACAACAGTGCATAAAATGAACATTCATGAATGACATGCAGTGACCAAGGACTGACTGTAACTCTAAACTCTATTAAAGCAACTCAATTACTGCAGCTCACCGACAGCTTGACTGATGGCTGCCTACATTAATCAGAGCAGCCCTCTCCCACATCCAACCAATTACACGAGGGGAAGGGTGGGACACCACACCACAGGCATGATAAAGCATGTGGTTAAAAAAACATTATATTTATCCTCATATTTAAGCAAAAATATGACACAGACAGACAGAAGTATAGTGAAACCCTTGATTTGACAGCAGGCATACGAGTGTCTAATAAGTAAAGAAGAGCACGGTATTAGCGATGCAGGAACTTGTGTGAAAACATATGGGGCTGGTCAGTAAGAGGCTCAACCCACTGCTGTCAGCTAAATGACCTTTACAGAGAAACAACAAGCTGTTTAAATCGCAAACACTACTACACACTAACCCACCCCCCTCACTACCACCTATATTCTGAAGGACCCAACGAGAGCTGTGAGTTGTGTCGCATGCGCTAATACGACAAGATTACTCCTGTAACGAGTTTAAATGAAGCATGCTAATTTAATTGCAGATAAGAAAAATTGTCATGAGCATAAAACGCCTCAGTCATTAAACAAACACTCTCCCTGCAAAGGCTGAAAACAAGCACACAAAATAATGCAAGAGCACAATAACAGTGAGAGGAAACACAAGGTCAGTCTCAGTGCCATCTGGTTGCAGATCTTCTCTCTCACACACATACACACGGTCCTCTATTAGGGCTGAGCTTGTTATTTCACAGGGAATTGGATCAAACGTCTACACACAAACACCTGTACAACTGAAAACCACAGAGAGATTGACTGTTACACTGCTAAAGGCCAGCTAACCAGTAAAAGATACAGAGTAAAGGCCTGATCCTGGTTAGACAGGACAGATTAGAAACCCATTAAAAGAAGAAAAAAAAAAACAACAACACATTAAAGCTCTAAAAGGCTGTCTCTTCTACCTAAGAAATGTTTAGCCATTTCTTATGTCTTTCTTTCTCTAAATGTATCAAATAAAACCATATTTTCTAGTTTCTCTTTTAGAAATTGCTCATTTTAACATTCAGACAAACATAGCCTAAAAACCCTATACATCTCATAAAAAATACATAAAAGGCGACAATATAATTCTTAGGTTTTAAAAAGAAATTAGCAGAAAGTTGAAACTACATGCTTTTTTTTAACTAACATTTCTTAACAATATTATTTGAAGAAAAACTGGGACAAGATTAAAGAAAAGCATGGAAGGGCAGACTACGGAGACTGTTCATGCCCAAACAGATTGGCTAATTGCTTGAGAAGTAGTCGAGAGTGTAATCCAGCTAATCTGGCACATTGGTTTGCAAACGAATATGGATGGTTAAGAACAAGCTTTGACTATAAAAACATATAATTGGACAACGTTAAGAATAAACAAACTTTTCAAGTAGAGAGAAAAACACTTCCAATATAATTTACGATTGACAACAAAGGCTGTGTGTTGATTTAAATTCTACAGCATTGTATAACAGTATTAAGCCCAAAGAGTATTTGGTCATCAACCTTGTACAATTGTCTATACCAGTGATTCCCAAAGTGGGTGCCAAAACAACAGACTAGGGGTGCCTTAGAATCTTTTACAGCATGTATAATTTATATTTATATATTTACCTTTTTATTTGTATCTTTTTTTCAACAAGTTTTAACTGAATGTTTTGATATGCTTGGTAATGTTGATGTATTCAAAAAAATACATATCAATATTATTTTAACATACACTCAAAAAACTACACATTTAAAATAAGATTATTATTTGGAACAACTTAAAGTGTTTTACTTTCAACCCACTTAAACTTGTAAAAACAATTAAGTTAACTTTCGATTTGTGTTGGGACAACATGGAATGGTGTAGAACCCAGCATTTTTTTTACACTGTACCAGTCAACAGGACTTAAATTAAGAATTTCTTGTGTTTTCTCAAGGTAATCATTGTTTGACTGCCCCCTAGTGGTTAGGAGCATTTCCATTGTGTTGTGGCATAAGGCTGAATTATACTTCTGCGTCGAGTGATCGCCATAACGAGCGGTGCATGCCTTGCTCATATCCTGCATTT
Organism: Danio tinwini; assembly: GCA_903798205.1. Lineage (NCBI taxonomy): Eukaryota > Metazoa > Chordata > Actinopteri > Cypriniformes > Danionidae > Danio > Danio tinwini. Next base: position 2,128,657 of record CAIGQZ010000427.1, read on the forward strand.
ATACTTCTGTGTTCTGTTTGTGTTGCTCTGCAACAACACTTCCAAAGTGCTAGCGGGCAGCAGAGTTTTATGTTACTCTGTGTCGAGTTTCTTCACGGGTGTTTTGTATATACGGGAAAAAACTGTCATGCTACCTTAATGTACAAGTAGCTCAAACTTACTCATTCAGGAGGCAAGAATCAGCAGACATGCAACAAAAAAGTTATTATAAAATAAACACAAAACAAAAGTTTCCATACGTAGCTCCTTAATGGGACTCGACACTTGTTAAACCCTCGCTGCTTTCCTATGGCTTTCCTCAATCCCACTCGTCATTGCTACCAAGCCGACCAATCACAGAGCTTGTGATATCATTGTGCTGTGAGTGTATGTTTGCTTTTTTTAATGTTAATGTTATGTGAGTTTATGTTTTTGTGTTGTGAGTTTATATTATTGTGTTGTGAGTTTATTTTATTGTGTTGTGAGTTTATCTTATTGTGTTGTGAGATTATGTTATTGTATTGTGAGCTTATGTTGTTGTGTGTGGTGCGCTTATGTGCTGAGGTATTGTTTTAGTCTACTCATACAAAACAATGCACACACTAAAAATAAAGCAATACACTTTGCTGGATAATTTTCAGAGGAACTGTCCTGTAATCGCTAGGACACATGCAGGGCTCTAATGTCTGGTAGTACAAAAAAAAACAAAAAAATATACACATGCCTTTAAGGGTCACAGAAAACCAAATTATAGACGGGTGACTAAATGGATATGGTGTGTGACATGCCCTCATCTTTAACCAGCATAAACAGAACTACTGTACACACAATTAAAAACACAAGCAATTACAATACAACCAGATTGCAAAAAAGTTAAACCAACTCAGAAGCTAATAAATAATGTTTGTTTTCTGTTACTTCAGTATATTATTATATGTAAACTTCCGTCCAAATCACAAGTGCTATAAAGTAGCAATTTTCCCCATGTACAACAAAGTGTCCTGCTTTATTTTCATCCATTCTTTTTCCAAACCTAAACTATGTTAATACATTTGATCCATGATTTACAGAAGACAACCACTAACATGTCATTCAGTTTTACAATATTTTATAAACTGAAATTCTTTTCAGGTATATTTAGAAGAATAAAACAATTGATGACATATAAAAGACTATTTAAGTATTACAGTGCAGCACCAAATTACTACTTATTCGTCATTTTAAATCTTATTGAATCACCTAAAATTTACAGATAATTTAATAACCTCAAATTTTAATCAGTACAGGCAAGAATAAATGCATTGCTTCCCTTTTACGTTACATTGAATTAGGTTAATTTCTTCTAATCATCATTTGAAATTTTTCTAAAGGTTATTGAAATTTTATTTTATAATAGAATCAGTTTTAATTTGATTCAGAAAACAAAATGGGACTAATCTTTAACCCATATTTTCAATACCATTTTTATTTGAATAACATATAGGTCACTTTCAAAAAGGTAAACTGCAATGCTTGGATTTGAGTTTTGTCATGGTTTTATTACATTTTCTCAAATCCAGTCGAAGAACACTGGATGTAATGACATGAGTTTTACTATATGAGTAGTGATGATGTAAAGCAACAGGGCTGGGTCTTATTGCTTCTACTGATTTTATCAAACTCTCACTCACCTACACCCCATTCAGGGAAATACTCCGCGCATCAGCTGAGGAAACCTGTTCGGCTGGTCACCGGCACTGCTTTCAAGCACACAAACATGCTCCCGTGTACATAATAGCAGAAAATATGTTTCGCTTTACTGCTTTTAGATGCACAGAGCAGATCTAGCTCACATAGGGGCTGAAATTGATTTAATGCCCAGATTATTTCACCCTTTAGCCAGATCATTAAAAGGTCTACAAACGTCAAAATATCCGCACAAGCATTTTTAGAGCTTCTCATTGTCAGGAATTGCTAACTGCTCATAAATGCTGCTTAAGCACATTATGCATCTAGATATAGTGTGCTATATTGGACAATTATGCTTTAATTACATATGAAAATGTATTTAAATGTGAACAATTTGAATGAACTTCAGAAAGTGACTGCCCGGAGTAACTCACACACACACACTCCCTACATGAGGTGTCCAAGGGCATTGTGCTTTCAGAGGATAAATATTTAGTTTTACCACATAAAAAGGAATTTGTGTGTTGACCAAACAGGCCCAAATCAGCATGAAGGGTCAGCATGTGTGTCTGTGTGTGTTATCAGAGTTGTGGAGTTCTAGCCTTGATCTGTTTAGAAAAGAAGAGACCTTGTACATTCCACGCCAAGGAGGACACACACACACACACACACACACACACACACACACACAAAGCAGAAGGGAGTCTGAGGACTCTGACCTGCTTTACAATGCAAATAAGAATGAGAGGGTACAGTAGTCATTTGACCATTAAGATGGATGCCCAACATGAACAGATAATCAGTATGTACCTGCCTCCTATTCAAATCAATTCATACACTCACACACACACTCACACACTCACACACACACTCACACACACTCACACACACATCTGTCTGCAGTTCCCGTCAACACTGATAGTTCTCATAGTTACAACATACACTTATGACCTACATTACACAATGAATAATCTCTGATTTATATTAGCAGAAGGTAATGAGATGTCATCTGACAGTCAAGACCTGTTTTTAATATCCTACAACTTTGTCTGCTCTACAGTATAGACAAGATGGCGGCGCGTACACAACGCGAGGCTCGGCGTCTCTCCAGTTTCTGCAATTTTGCAGTATTTTTCCTGCTTATTTTGGGTCTGTTCGTGCAGAACAGTAATGCCTTTACATCGTACACCCGACAGGAGATCTTGGATATTGGTTTGTGCATTCCGGACAGTTTTATCAGCAATCTACGACTCATCCCAGAGATCGCCAGGACACCCGATGCTGAGCGCTCTGTCCGGCCGGGCAGAAGTGCTCGGAGACGGCGACGGGAACGTAAACAAAGGCGGGGGAAGCGCGGCGGGCTAAGAGCTAAGCTAAAGCTAACACCACACCGGCTCTCTTTACCCAGCATCTTCCTCGCCAATGTACGGTCCCTGGTGAACAAAATGGATGAGATTAGACTGCGCATCAACCACAGCAAAAGATTATGGAACTGTAATGTCATGATTTTCACAGAAACATGGCTAAACAGCGGGATACCAGACAACGCTGTATCTTTAACTGAGCATCAGACATTCCGAGCAGACAGAGCGGCGGATGACTCCGGTAAGACCCGAGGCGGAGGATTATGCATTTATATTAACAAAGCGTGGTGCACAAACTCTGTCATCGTTGGGAGACATTGCTCTGTTAACCTGGAATTTCTGATGGTCAAATGCAGACCGTTTTATCTGCCACGGGAGTTCACCTCCACCTTTATAATCGCTGCTTATATTCCACCCGATGCTGATGCAAAGCTTGCTATGAATGAACTTCATGCAGCCATCAGCAAACAACAGACTGCTCACCCGGAGGCTGCTTTTATTGTTGCGGGGGATTTTAATCACTCAAACTTAAAGACAGTGCTCCCCAAATTCCATCAAAACATTTTCTGTCACACACGGGGAAACAAGACTTTGGACCAGGTATACACAAACATGGCTGAAGCCTATGCTGTTACCCCCCTCCCCCACCTGGGTCAATCAGATCACCTTTCTTTGTTCCTCACCCCCCGATACTCACCCCTCATTAACCGTGTGAAGCCATCAGTGAGGACCATCAAAGTGTGGCCAGCGGGGGTAGACTCCACACTCCAGGACAGGTTTCAACACACAGACTGGAGTATGTTTGCTTCCCAGGCCACATGTGGCTCTCACACAGACATTAACAGCTACACTTCCTCTGTTCTGGAATACATCAACACCACCATTGACAGTGTAACAACCCAGAAACAGATCACCACATACCCAAATCAAAAGCCATGGATGAACAAGGAGGTGCGCCTCCTGCTGAAGGCACGCAACACTGCCTTCAGATCAGGGGATGCACAGGCCTACAGCACTTCCAGGGCTAATCTGAAGAGGGGCATCAAAAAGGCCAAGCACTGCTACAAGCTAAAGCTAGAGGAGCACTTTTCCAACTCTGATCCTCGGCGCATGTAGCAGGGCATACAGGCCATCAGCAACTACAAACCCAGCCATTCCACACCCACAGCCACAAATGTCTCCTTCCTGAACGAGCTTAATGACTTTTATGCCCGCTTTGAAAGAGACAATAATGAACCCTACATCAGGATCACTTCCTCAACCGACCACTCACCCATTACACTCACCTCCTCAGAAGTCTACACTGCACTGAGTTGGATCAATGTGCGTAAGGCTGCTGGACCAGACGGTATTCCTGGGCGTGTCCTCAAAGCATGTGCAGAACAGCTCGCTGGGGTATTCACAGACATTTTCAACCTGTCCCTTAACCTAGCAGCTGTGCCAACATGCTTTAAAACCACCTCTATTGTGCCAGTGCCGAAACACTCCAGCCCAACATGCCTGAATGACTACCGCCCGGTAGCACTCACACCCATCATCATGAAGTGCTTCGAGCGGTTGGTCCTGGCACATATGAAAGACTCTCTGCCATCCACACTGGACCCACATCAGTTTGCCTACCGTGGCAACAGGAGCACAGAAGATGCAGTCTCCATAGCACTGCACTCTGTACTCACACACCTGGACAATAAAAACACATACGCACGAATGCTGTTTGTTGACTTCAGCTCAGCATTCAACACTGTCATACCCTCTAAGTTAATGATCAAACTTAGAGACCTGGATATAGACACGTCTCTCTGTAACTGGGTTATGGACTTTCTGACTAACAGACCTCAGAATGTTAGATCAGACCACATTTGCTCCACCACCGTCACACTCAACACTGGTGTACCACAGGGCTGTGTGCTGAGCCCTTTCCTCTACTCCCTTTTCACCATCGACTGTAGGCCTGTGAACAGATCCAACGCCATCATCAAATTTGCAGATGACACCACAGTGATTGGTCTAATCAGCAACAATGATGAGACTGCCTACAGGGAGGAGATACAGCATCTGGCCACGTGGTGCACCAACAATAATCTGCTCCTTAACACCGACAAGACCAAGGAGCTCATTGTGGACTTCAGGAAGGGACGAACAGGCTCACATGATCCCATCTACATCAATGAGATGGCCGTCGAGCCTGTATCATCCTTCAAGTTCCTGGGGACCCACATCTCCAAGGACCTTTCCTGGACCACCAACACCTCCAGCCTGGTCAAGAAGGCTCACCAGCGCCTATTTTTCTTAAGGCAACTTAAGAAGAACCAGCTGTCATCAGCCGTCTTGGTGAACTTCTACCGCTGCACAATAGAAAGCATCCTGACGAACTGTGTCACAGTCTGGTATGGAAGCTGCTCTGTTGCGGAGCGTAAGGCACTGCAGCGGGTGGTGAAAACTGCCCAACGCATCACAGGGACCACTCTGCCAGCCATAGAGGACATCCAGAGGAAACACTGTCTGCGCCGAGCACGCAGTATTCTTAAAGATTCCTCTCACCCTGCTCACAGACTGTTTTCTCTCCTGCCTTCTGGCAGGCGCTTCAGGCTCCCCCGGACAAAAACCAGCAGACTAAAGAACAGCTTCTTCCCCAGAGCTGTCTCCCTCTTGAACTCTGCTCCCCACTGACTTTTTGCCCCCCTAATACACCCCACTCTCCTCTCCTCATAACTCAGACTCATCATAATCACTGCACTACTTAACATTTGCATTTGTGCATTTAAAAATTGCACATATTCATTGCACTGATTCATTTATTTGAACTGTACACACCTACTGCACATGTACATTTGTAATTATGTTTATCTATCTGCACACTTCTGATTATTAATAGCAACCTGTACATTTATTCATCTATTGTAAATCTCTGTTCATAGCTAACACAACCTGTATATAATGTTGATAGTACATCCATTTGTAAATATCACCATAGTTTTTCTATAACTGCACTTTATAACTTATACCTGTATCCTGCACTTGCTGCTATTGCACTCCTGGTTAGACCTAAACTGCATTTCGTTTCCTTGTACTTGTACATGTGTGATGACAATAAAGTTGAATCTAATCTAATCTAATCTAATCTTCCAGCTTCCCTACCAAATTTCCTCGACATATCTATGTTCAAAACCTCTGAAGAGACTTTCAGGAATCTTCCCAGGGTTCAGGGTCAAATGTGAGTGATGTGTGTCAACTGTCTGAAGAATTGGAGAAGCTCATTATCATTGTTAATCATTGGCTTCGCCGCATGCTTCCTGAAGTCTAGATTGAGACTTCAAATTAGTGACTCCTGATATACTCTGAATAAATGTTACCAATTATATCTGTGCATTAAAGCATTGATTTGAGGTGTTTTACTGTAAAAACATTTCTTGTAAAGTGTCAACAGCTGATCTTTACAGCTGACTAATCCATCAATTACAGATTAACCTGAAAACACACTCACACACATACACACACACAGGATGAGGATCTACCTAAAGCTGCATCTTCCTGAGCTTTCAGTCTGCAATAGGAAAACAGCACAAATGATCTGATTGGGAGCCTGAAAATCTATCAACCAATCAGAAGACTGACTTCATACAAGCTTTGCATATCCCTACCAACTGTTTACAAAAGACACACGCACAGTCAAGACAAGGAAAGAGTGTTTAAAACACCTAATGAGACAAAAATACCTTGTAGTTAATGATGTAAACCTTGTTGTAAATTAGACATGTAAGGTGTTTGTGTAAATGTGAATGACAGCTGTGTAAACGGTCATTGTTGCATTAATGTACCAAGGTGTCAGTTTCTGGTCTGAACAACATTAAACAGCTTTTAACCTGATCGCAGCAGACACAAACTCATAACATCACTTGTGTACAGACAAACAGCTCTGTCCTCATTACAGCATTGATGTGTTGCCATTTTCAGACAAACCTTTTAACATTAGAACATCACATGAGTCTATACTTAGATTTCATCACTAACAAACACAATGAGCCCATATTCATTAACCTCCATGACAATATTCCCTGTTAAGGAAGGGATATAGTTACCATAGAAACATAAAGGTCACTTCAAGACAGAAACAAAAGTCTGTGGACATTAACTTTGTTCTTTGAAGGTTAATGTCTAGCTAGATATCAATTATGTATAAGAGAATGAAACAAAAAGACATTGTGCACCTGAAAGAGAATGTTAATAACTGCTGATGATCAAACATCACCTCAATAATGAGACATCGTCTCAAACACTCAATAACACTGCAGCCATAATATTGGCAAAATAAGAACATTATGTGAATGACTGACTGACTGCCAAGGTGATGGAAGAACAAAATTAATTTCCCAAGACTGTGCACATACTCAGCATTTGGAGGAAGTGAAAATTATGCAGAACTTCCTGGTAAATAAGTCTAAATTTACATTTATTTCAACACACAAGCATACGAATATGCATGTGTTCAGAGAGGAATGTAATTATTCCTCAGACCAACTAGAACCATTAGGCTAACACATTTGCGAGTCTTTAAAGTGCTTTGCATGTTTGTATGTTCTTTTCTAAACTCGAGTTCAATTGGGTGAACCCCCTGCTCCCACTGGTTTGTGTTCACACCTTGTTTTTGTTTTTTTACTGAACTGAGGTTCATTTGCATTATCAAAGTAGCAGCAATTTACCTCTATTCTTAGGTAACAATGACACAGGAGTTAGGTAGAAGAATGCACTGTATTATTCACCTCTGTAATGTAGACATTCTCTATGCATGCAGTGTATCAGTAAAGCTTTTCGGGAGAATAAGTGAAAGCATAGACAAAACACAATGACTCTATCTGAAAGCACAGCCTGCTGACTTGTTGCCACTCTACCATATATCAGGCAGTGACTTTGGAGGAAGAGTCTGTTTGCTAATAACATTTGTGAACCATCGGAGGCTGAGCCAATGGAAATGCTCAAAAACGTGTCTGTCAATGTTTTCAAACTATCATATTTGATTTACCAAATACACACAAATGGAAATTTCACATCTGTCACATCCATAACAGAGAGGCGTCACATCCATAACAACACTTTTTCCTCATAAATGCAAAAATATTAAATAAAATAAAATCAATGATTTCTGTTCTATAGTGAGCTGACTCTTATCCTTTTGATTAGCATAGTTTCTTTTGGGTTGTGCAGTTTAATTCACAGAATTTCTACAAAGTATGTTGTATACTGTAAACTCAGACTTTTTTGTCACATCCATAACGCATGTTTATTTTCCTCATTTAAAGAAAACATGTTTACATATTGATATTTTTCTAATCCCAAACTCTGTGGTTAGTTGTTCTGGAAAATATAAACAGATGTTTCAATATAATGTTAACGTATACTTTCTATGTGAATTTATGTTTTGAGTTTTTGCTGCAAATGTCACATCCATAAAGCTGAAATTGCTCAATAAAGGTTCGAGACCAGATAGTGAAATGAAATGTAAAACAAATGTAACCCTGTGACATTTCATAAAAGCCAACTTTTTGTGCATATGTTATTTGAAAAATCTGTGTAAAAGGCCTGCCACCACAGCTGGAACACATCCTAGAGGAAACACTGAGTGCGCCAAAGTTTGCATAGATGTAGATTTATGAGCAATAATAATGTGTTCATGCATCATGTCATAAGTTGAATAGAAAGAAATGAGAAGCGATAATGTGTTCAGCTGCTGTTTCAAATATGCTGGTCAAAATGTTTTTGTTCATCTCATTGGTCACAGCAAACCCTGCTCTCAGATCCTGGTGCAAATGGCTCATACTTCTAAACCAGAAATGTTTTGGTACCACTTAAGAAATATTTTACCTAGTTCAGAGCCGGTGCTTTGGGTGTTTAAAGACAAAGAACCAACATAGAACTAGGGATGCAACGATTATAGATTTTGGCTATAAGTTTATAGTGATGATTAATCACGGTTTCACAGTTTCACAATTATTCTGCATTCATTATTTTCAAAACACTAGTTTAGAAAATCACATAAAAACTCCTTATATTTTAAAAAGTATTATTTATGCTGCTCTGTAACCAATGATTACAGCAATATAACATGTAAAAAATCATATTAAAAACAAACAATAGTCTATTTCTTTTTAGACTTAAAAATAAGTGAAAAGTTTGGCATTTAACGTAATTTTACACTGAAAATAAATGACAGAACAATGAATAAAAAAAAATAGATTTAAAAAATAAGAATAAATAAAAAATAGTATTTGTCAAATGGAAATCTATGCTACATATTAGCTAAGCATTTCCCTTTTAAAAAGTCAAAAGTTGCTGAACCTCTGTCTGAAAGGCACATTTGATCAACTGCAATACAAAATACTTTGGTATTTTTCATTTTGTTTGTTTTTTCTCTTTGGAGTAGAAATGTATATATTCCATACAAAGTATGAAGCTGATTGGTCCAGTTCTTGTGTCATGACATGCATCCTTTAAAGGCAGCATTTTTCAGTAACATTGGTTTAAATTTACAATTAAGCAAACACAAAAAAAAATAAAAATAAAATTCAACCCAAATGTGTGTCAAATGTGGACAAAACTAACCACTTTCCTTATGCTTATTCCCTGCTTTATCAGGGGTTGCCACAGAGGAATGAACCACCAATTTCCTTGGCAATTGTTTTACCAGCCACAACCCAGCACTTAGAGTATAACTCTCAGTGCTGGGAAACACGTTTATTTTTGTATGTTTACTATTTGTGCAGGACAAATTAATGATGATATCTCATCACTATTTATATATTTCTCTCATCACCTTTAATTCAGAACTACTTGAGCTAATAAGATACACAGGTGCAGGAAATACTGGAAAACACCATCAGAAACTAATTCAGATATTTCTGTGTGTATGACTTATGATGGATACTCCCAATACAACAAACATGCATTAACTGTCTTAGGCCTAAAGCACATACTGAAATACATTAAAAGCTCAGAAAAATTCCACAAAAGAAAATATCCATTATCTCTTTTGGACATGTTTTTCTGTCCTTCAGGAAACTTGACAGATACAGATAGTACCAACTTCCATATGCATTTATGTGAATCTATAACTGTGTGTGTGTGCAAATTCCACAATAGGCTGGTCATGTAGTGACAGGGCTGCTATCCGGAGGTGATGTTCAGGAGAAGCAGAGCGTGAGACACGGTGAAAGAGATAGAACGCGAGAGCATAGCATAACCTCTAAGGCAGGGGTGCTCAACCCTATTCCTGGTGAATGACCTTCCTGCAGTTTTCAGTTGCAGCCCTTATCAAACACACCTGTCTGTAATTATCAAGTGCTCCTCACGTTCTAAATAATTGGTTTAGGTGTGTTTGATCAGGGTTGGAGCTGAAATCAGCTGGAAGGTCGATCGCCAGGAACAGGGTTGAGCACCCCTGCTCTAAGGGGAGTTAAAGTGTCAAATGTGAACACTAGATCAAGTTAACAGCTCTTTCTCTTTCATTATCACATGGAAATGTCCTGACATTAAGTTGCTGTTTGTTTGTCCACACGTGATGTTTCTGTACCGCGATCATGTGGTAACTGATATTTGTTTGTTTGCTTTAAGTGTGCCTGAGTTCTAGTAATATTAGGTTAGTACAAATGGTCTGTCACTACACTATAAGCAGCTCAGGTATGTCTGAAAGCTGATGTATGTGTGAGTCTGGAGTTTTTCCTCGATGACTAGTGCAGTGTTGACAGCGCACTGACAGAGGTATTAAACTGTGTACACAACATATTTATCTGCAAACATACACATATGGACACCTCTACACCCTCCTATACTGGGTAATACAGTCATGTTTTGAGAAAAACGATATTAGAACTCTCAAGATCAATGACTGGAATAAATTAGATGTGATGTTATACAGTTAAACTCTTTAAATGGAAATATCTGCATGCTGTGATGTCATCTCGCATTGAATCTGCACTGGACTAAGTGTCCAAGCCACATTTAATCTCAGAATATTCAATATAGGTTCTCCTTGTGAATTTCTGTTTGTTTCACATTTGATTTATTTTGGCTTGAGGCTAAATTTAGCAGAAATTCTACTAGGGCTGGGCAATATTGCAAAAAAATATCACAATATCATATTTCATATCATTCAGAATGGATAATGAATATTTTTAACAATACATTTAGGAATATTAGGAGTTTTTTATTTGACTACTTTATTTTAATTTACCAACATTACTAAGGAAAATAGTTTTAATAGTCAGAAACCAAATTATTTGAACAAAATATCTGATCTCTTCATAATAAAATAAACATAAGTGTTAAAGAGACTCTTAAACTTGATAAATGTTACAAAGTGTGTGCAATAGTAAAGGTAGATCAATTTGTAAGGTGTGAATAATAATGATACAGTAAACCTCAAACTCTGTATAAACAAAACAAACTATGATAATCAAATCTGAGCTTTCAAGTAAAGGAAGCAACCATCATTATTTAAATACATATTGCAACACAACAAATTGTGACGTTGGATGACTATATTACCCCTATGCTAAAAAAATCTTTTAGCTGGGAAGATTTTTGCTGGATGAACAAGAAAAGAAAGCTGAAAAGCCACTCTGGCGACATCCTTACATCCTTTTTTATTTTCCATCTCCTCAGTGCTGCTATGAGGCACTCGTTTTTGCGCATGTTGTTATTCTGACCTGAAGTGACAAGCGCAAGGTTTCCTTGACCATTACAATGGCGTCTCTCGTAATTAGGCGACCATCAACTGTTTTCTCAGAGGAGAACCAACAGACAAACCATTGCTTCAGCTCTGATGCAAGTTTACGGAGAAAAGTAAAAAGCACTGAAGTGTTTGGGTGTGCTGTGTTTGTCTGAGGTAATTAAGTCTACCGTTATTAATGATATGTATATATTTCAAACAAAGTGTGAAGCAGATTGGGTAGTTCTACCTACATAAATCACGGTGCGCTCACAGCATTCTGAAAAGTTCAGATGTTTTTCCAAGTAGGTGTACCTGGAAAATGTGCACCATGTACGCAACGTGCAAGTCACGCGCCTCCATTGGAAATGACAAACTTACACCCTAAGCTTATTGGCATTCCTTTTAAGGCTCAGCTGCCACATTTTAATAAAACTATATCGATTCATGCGAAGCTTCTGTTTGGTCAATAAATAACAATAGCGATTTTATCTGCCAGCAAATTCTACGCAGTAAGATGAACAACAAAATCTGTCCCAGGTGATTTTCAACCTCAAACCATTAGTATGAAATCAGCAGTCCATCAAGGACATGTAAAAACAGAAGATGTATAAAATGAGCCAACTTTAATACCATTCAAATACATTTGATGTAGTCTATAATCCACAACAAATGTGCAATAAGTAAAAAAAAAGATTAAACAGTAATACTTTGGAATGTTTTATATTTTCTTTTTGGATGGCAAAATCAGCATACCTATACTAGTCTTCAGCTTCCAAAATGATTTTGACATGCTGATTTGTAGCTTGTCAATGATGTGAATAGTACATGAAAACATCAGACTACATCCTTTGTTTAATACTTATGTGCAAAATATAGCTAAAATCATGTTTAACCCCAAACCTGAGTGAATCTGGTGTAGAAGCATTAGAGGTCAATAAACATGAATCAAATCATAAGAAAGAACAGAGAATGCAAGAATTAATAGAACAACATATTCAGTTGTAAATTGACAGTCTTAAGCTTAAACACAAACACAGTTATGTATTAACAACCAGAAGCATGTTTCTCTCTCACACACATATACACACACACACACACACCCACACATCTGTTAAGTAGCAGTGGTATAATTGCTGCTGTCTCGCAGCTGTTTGGGCGTGCAGTGGAGAGCAGTATATTCTACCCTTTCATCTCTCTCTCTCTCTCTCCTGTCATTATTTTTAACCCCTACATCTTCCGGGCCTTTTTTTCCCGCTTGCATTCCTGCCCACTTTTCTATCTCTGATCACCAATCACTACACTAGCAACCATTGATCTTGTCATGGAAATGGGCCACTGTACCATCACTCCTCTTACAGTTTGACAGCCCATTTCTGAACTACAGAAAAGCAATAAAATCATCGAGTGTGAGCTTGTTTAGGAGACTAATTACAAAACCACAATGCCTGCTTGTGTACAGTAAAACTTCTGCAGCATGCACAACTGCACAATGCAAACCAGTTTCTAACAAACTCATCCAAATTAAAAGCTTCAGTCAATTTTCTGTCTGTTGTGACATTTTAAACCTGAAATGCTTTCAGTGATTATTACAACTTCTCTCACAAAGCTATTGTATGGCTTCAAAAAGCATTAAACACAGCAATTTGGTCATAGACAGCACCTTTATGATGCTTTGTCATTACTGAAGCCTAACACTAATAAGTTTCTTCAAAGTGTCTTTAGTGGTTCACAGAAAAAAAGAGTCACACACATCTGACTAATTACTAACATGCATTAAATAATAAAGTAAATAATGACACAATCATCATTTTTGGATGAACTATTCATTAAGCTTTAAATTGCAGAGGTGTGTTCTGCTGTCACCTGATAAGCATGTGTAAGGATGGGACAGAAATATCTTCTTGCAGTGACTACTTCCTTCAAACAATAAGTTTCGCTGTCCTTGTTCTTTACATGTTCATGTGTGTGCTAAAACCTGCGGTATATGTCAGTTTTGAGCTGTCTTCACTCACAAAACACTGACAAATGCATAATTATTATATTACATTACAAACAAACACTCATTCTTCTTAACTGAAATGTAACATTCTACACATATGAGAAACTACAGCTGCTTTTCTACTAAAACTGGCACAAAAAACGGAAACACACCTGTTTAGAGTAGCCTGTTGTTACAGCAAAGATAACCAAGTACTTATTACTGCACGCACACACACGCGCACACAGTTACTGAATGACAGAGAATGAGTGAAGACACACACCTCTAATGGCTATAACTAAGAGGAATTTTCCCCCCCCCCCCCCCCCCAAAAAAAAAAACCCCCCTCTTTATGACCCCCCCCCCCCCCCCCCCCACACCAACCCTGCTGAAATGCTTTTATGCAGCAATGTTAATAAGATGTTTTCTAAATGTTGACTTCCATGTTGTCAAATGAATTCAGTTTTGTAGTCTCAGAGACAAGAAAAATATATATATCTTGCACCATCACATTCTTGTAAACGCGCACACAGAAAGAGTGAAAATGATGGGTTCTGACAGAGGTATTTCTGATGTCTGGAGAATGTAAGCGATACTGTAGCTTAGAGAACAAAAAAGTGACAGCAGACAGCTTGTTCCGAGTCTGTTTCCTGTTAAGTGACTTAAAAGGATAAGTTTATATTATATTTTAATATCCAAATCCAACTTTATACTGCTGATTAACTCAGTCTGACAGTACAGAGCACTGCAACAATGTGGGGGAAAAAACTGACACTTTCAATCATTTAAATTCAATCAATCATTATTTAACATCATCTTTTCTCTCTGTAATGTCTTTGCAAAGCTAACTTTCTTTGAATCATAAACAATATATTTAAAAATGTCCCAAACTAATTAGGTCATGTCAATGAAAACCGAAACTGTTCAATTTCTATCATCCTTCAAAATACCTTGCTTGACTCAGTAAGTTTGATAGAGTTCAGCTGATTCTCAGGTTTTTGGAGTTTCTGGAGTTCAAACTGAATGGTTATGTTGATGAAGTGTTGGGTTGGCAAAAAGCGCATATTTCCCTACTATATAGTATGTGAAAAACAGTATGCGAGTTGAGTAGTATGTCTGAATCATTGTATTTAAAAAAAAAAAAAAAAAGTAGGCGAAAACTACCCAGATGACCTACTACTTTGGCAAAATTCTGTAGTGCGCATCCAATAGATGCTATGCTATTTCAAGATCCCATTCATAAATGGGAAAAGAGACGCAACTGATGCGGTCATGTGATAATGAAAATGGCAAATGTAATATGGTCAAATTCCATTTATACTACATACTAGGGCTGTGCGATTAATTGAAATCGATTCGCAATTTGAAATGTTGCAATTAGCTAAAATCGCAAGAGACTTTGATATGAAAAATATATGTATTATATAATTTACCCTGCCCAGAGCAAATGCATGACTGCTGTCTGTGTGTGATAGTCTTACTAGACAATTGAGTGAGCACACTTTCGTTCTGCCAAATCAGATTTGCTCAACCGAACTATGCGTAACACCCACAAAAAAAAAAGAAAAAACAAACAAACAAACAGGAAAGCTCGGACAATTGGAATAATGGCGTCTGCTGCTTCAGAAGCATTATTAGACAAATTAATATCAAAGAAAAACAGGACATTTGGTAATATGGGAAAATTTTGGTTTCAATGTCACAGACACCAAACAAACACGGACCATTTTTAAGAGCTATCGCAGAACTTCTGCCACGACTTAGATTATTGACCTGAAGCTTTACTGCAAAATTAAATTGCAAATCAATCGCAATATCTGTCAGAAAATTTGCAATAAGATATTTTCCCCAAATCGCACAGCCCTACTACTCACATTCCTACTATATAGAACATACTTTACTAAGGATCTTAAAATAAATTTAAATCTAGTAGTACCTGCTTGAGTAGCAGGTGATTTTGGCCACAACCAAACTGACATACTGAGACACAATCATTTAATTTCAATTTTGTGGATTTCGCCAATCATAATGTAATGTCATCTTTTCTCACTGTCATGTTTGTTTTAAAGCTTACTTTCTTTGAATCATAAACAATATATTTTTTTAAAAGTCCCAAACATTGGAAGTCAAGTCAATGAAAACCAAAACTGTTCAGTTTCCATCATCCTTTAAAATACCTTGCTTAAATCAGTAATTTTGATAGAAAACTAACTGAAAACATAACAGTGAGTTAATTATAGCAGGTTTTTAAATTTGTTGAGAGAATCATCCATTTAAGAAGATTTGAATACATTTACTGTGTAAATAGATAAGCTATGTGAAGACAAGTTTGGGGCATGACTCTTATCTGTTGACCAACTTTATTCATTCAGTCTCTTTTAATACTCCAGGAGAGATGACTTCATTCATTTTCAAACTACTTTTTGTAAATGTACCAAAGTAAAGCTCAATCCAAATACACAGGAGATACCAAAATGGCATGAAAGTACAGCATGCTTTACTCCCTATAGAACATCAACCTTCAACTAGGGATGGGCGATATGGCATAAATGCAATCTCTATATTTATTTTCCATACTAAACAATAACAATATATATTTCGATATCAGTTGTTAATGCTGATTAAAAAAAAACCACATTAAAAAGAGTACCCCAACAATGACTGAAGCCACAAAAATTAGAGGGTCCATTGAATAGCATAACATATTTTCGGCCGAAATTTGGTACATCTCTAATATCAACACCCATTTAGATTCCCTTTGTTGCACATCTCTGCGGTGTGATTTGCTCTTAGATCAATATAGAGTAAAAAAAAGGCCAGATCATTGTTATTGACATCAATTTTATTGTGATTCCATATAATATCGTTTATCGGCCCAGCCTTACCTTCAACCAATGCTAATATTATGCATGTGCGACTAAAATGTTTTTTTTACCTCACAAACAAGAAAACACAAGTTCACAATGACATCAGTTCTGGAGTTTGTGCGTATAAAAAAATGACAGTTAAAGAAACTTCAAAAAGAGGAAGTTAAGATAGATGACTGATCATCCTTCTGGACCGATACTACAATGTCAAACTGCCATTGTCTAAAAATGTTCAGAGCTGAAAGGTATGAGGTCCAAGCTGACATTTTTTGCTACGTGAAAGAGAACATGCATGAACAAGCCCAAAACATTTCAGTTACATTTCTGACAAAATAGTGGCTGAGGATAACTAGCATGTGCTGTGGGCAAGAACACTTGCGTCACTGAAATGCAGACATCCAAGTCCAAATGCAACTTTCTCGTGTTTGAGAAGACCAAACGTAACCATATACTCCATTAGGGCTGCATGGTAAATCAACATGAACAGGGTTCCTACAGGTTTCATCAAGTCAAATTTAAGACTTTTTTTATAGACCATTATGAATGAAATTTCAAACTTACACAAGACAAAACACTAAGGATTTTTCCAATAGCCCAGTTAAAACATAAAAAAATTAAAAACAAATGTTGTTGTAAAACAGATAAATAAACCAATGTTTTTGAATAGAAATAGAGTTGGTAAATAGAGTTAGTAAATAATCTTTTGTCAAAACGTTTATTGAGATGCAATGATAGCGATTGGATGGGTGTTGGCCCCATTGGGTAGCTTTGCTTGGACATAGGAAAATTAACATCTGTTTAAAATGATTTAAGAGCTACAACCCAATATTTTAGTGAATTTTAAGACTTTTTTTAAGGCCTAAGATTTTGACATTTGAGCGATTAAGACTTTAAGACCTCGTGGATTACCCTGATAAACTTGCATTTGTGGTTAACTGCTTTCATTGATCCAACAGGCTTAATAAACACACGACCACAACAATGAAATAGTTTAGAGTTCCTATTTTAATTTACCTGATGATAAATTATGTAATGATGCAATGCATTTATCACTGCTTCAAATACTATGAAAGATGTTGCATGCATTATTCTCTGTAGGAAACCACATTATTTTTAGAAAGTACTTATTTTAAACACTTGAATTAAGCTTTAAAGTGAGTTTGGAGTAAAAACATCATTTCATGTGGTATTTGCATGTGCTTTCAGGTGTGGCATTAGCAGCATTTATTAAAAGGGTCGAAGTTCACTTAAAAGCTATGCAAACAGCTGTCAATATCGCAGAATTATTATCTGCGATTTCAATAAATCTCATGATTACAAATTGCTAATGGCAAAACAATATTTTGCGCAGCTTAGCAGTAAACTATGGATCTGTGTAGTAAACATGAATGCACATGCTGAAGATTTACTGTTGATTAGAAAACTTTACTGACAAATGTGCACAATCACATGCGATTTCTCCAACTTTTTGTTTTTACAACTACCCAGAATAAAATAGGCTTTCTAGTTTTTTAACATTAGCCACTTGTCTTGTTGAGCTGCAGCTTTCTCCTTTAAACACTGATGCATTGACATTTTTCACATATTTAAGATCAGATGTCTTGCCAAACCACATTACACACACTTGCTGCACATTAAAATACTTCCTTTATAACCTAGTAAATATATATTGTTTTTACTGGGCTTTGTGAAGGTGTGCTTGCATTAAAATGCTGTAAAGTTTCTTCAAACAATAAAAGAAGCCTTTATTGGCCTTATCAAGCACATGTTTGGCTATTGGATAAGGAGAGCATTTATAATTAGTAAGTAAACAAAACACATCAAAGTACATATTTTCATGTATAATTGCTCATATTCTGCCATTTACATGCACACACAGGAGATTAAGGGCATCTGGATAGTGGAAAACTATGAAGGGAGGATTTTGTTTCCTGACCAACTCATCACTGTGACATTCCCAAGAGTAGAACCATAAATAAGTTAAGTAAAATAAGATGACAGTAACATCAACAGTGATAACAAGGAGAGTGTGAGAGTCTGTGCACTGTATTAAACAAACAACATCCCATAGAACATCTGTAACACATAATAATTGAAGAATAAAGTAGAAAACAGCAGCAAACCTCTTCTATCACATGAACTAAAGTATATTAAGAGAGGGAGGAGGTTTAGAGAGGTGAATTGTTACTTTTCTTTACCTCTACATCAGGGTGGAGAAAAAGATAAAGAAAAATGCAATGGTTCATTCACATGACAAAGATCACAACGGATAGCGTACATTCAAAGCTATCTCTCATTGTAAATATGTGTTATCTTGTGCTAAGAAAGTGAACGCAGAAGCAAGAATGGGTTGATGTTAGTGTTTTTTTTTTAACTTTCTATCGCTTTACAACCATGCTTATATCCAACCAATAAATAAATAAATAAACAAATCACCCTAAACTGGGCTATTGTATAGTTCCCTACATCTTCAAAGTGTGTTATCATAATGTAAGAGCTACTGACACTGGTTTCTATTGACTTTCATTCATATTGTCAACTCTAACCTGCAACTTTATATTCCACAATATGTGTGCCCAATAGAAGATTACGGTGACCTCTTAAATGACAATGTTCAATCTACAGTTCAGATTAAGTTGTTTTTTTTAAAGGAAAATTTAAAGATCAGAAAACGTAAAATAGAAATATAAAAAAGTAGAAGATAGAACAGAGAGTGCTGTAATGGAAGGTCAAGTGTTGACAAATCCCGCTTGGATAAATGCATTACACAGTGAAAGGATTTTTTTTTTAAGACAAGTCAATTTTAGAGGTAGAGGTTTGATAGTGCTGATTAGAAGGACAGACAGGCCAATGTGGAAAGCAAGAGCTTGAACAAAGAGGTATGAAGCATGCTCCGATAAAAAAGGTATAAACTTGCTAATGTTTTATAAGTCAGTGAAATCTGCAGTTCTAACAATGTGGTCTGTTAAGTTCAGCTGATTCTCAGTGACAACTCCAAGATTCTTTGCTGTCTTGGAAGAGTTTATGGTTGAAGCACCTAACTGAATGGTTAAGTTGATGAGGTGTGGAGTTGGCTAAATTACCAACCCAGCTCCATCAGAAATCACATATTTCCCTACTATATAGTATGTGAAAAACAGTATACGGGTTAAGTAGTGTCTGAATTTTTAAATAAGTAGGCGAGAACTACCCAGATGACCTACTACTTTGGGGAAATTCTGTAGTGCACATCCAATGGATGCTATGCTATCCCAAGATTCCATTCATAAATGGGAATAGCGATGCAACTGATGTGGATAGGTTATGTGTAGGCCCACACGGAATCTGCGCGTGCAGAAATCCGCCGATTTTTAGCTCATCATTGAGTCTATGTATTTACTTGTGTAATTGAGTGTAAATTTATATTCATTCAGTTTTTAAATTCACTTCACTAATATTATTGTGATATAACAATAGTAATATGAAAATGTTCATATGATTTATTTACAATACAGTTTGTAAAGTAATATGTTCTGTCTTTTAGTAGATATATTAAGCCTATATGAGAGACTTGCTTTACCAAATAAATGGATCTAATTGGATTTGCATTGTAAACATTAAATAAAAATAAAAAGCTATTATTTGTATTTCAAATATTACGTTTTTTGTTATGACGCTCCCAAAATCATTCTGTACAAATCCACAGATTGTTTTTTTACAAAATTCTCAGCAGAAATAGGAAAAAATAATGTCCACAGATTCTATCTGGCCCTGGTCATATGATAATGAAAATCGCAAATGTAGTATGACCGAATTCCATTCACACTATATAGAACACACTTTTCTAACTGTCATAAAGAACATTTAAATCTAGTACCTACTTGAGTAGTAGGTGATTTTAGATGCAGCCAAAGAGTTCTGTCTCAGTAAGCTGAAGCTGAAAGTGATGCGCTTTCATCCAGTTTGAGATCAGCAACAGTTGCATAATCAAGAAAAAATGCAGTAAAAGAAAATGTGTCATTAGCATGGCAGTGATTCATGATTGATGCACTGTGTGTTTCATTAAATTTAGCATGCTGAAAGAATAATGTGCAAGTTTAAGTACTTCTAATTTTACTTATGATAGTCTTAATTTCCCTGCCTTCACACAGTAAATCTGAGTGAAGAATTTTTGTGCATCTGACAGAGGAAGAGGTGAGGAGGTGGGAGTGTGTGTTTACCTCATCAGGGTGACTGACACAGGGGTGGAAAACATTTCAAACACAGGCACACTCACAATTACAAACTGCTTATCAGCAGAATTTCAATGAGATATCAGAATTAATTTTTTATCCGTGCTGATGTTCTCCAGCTCCTGTCAGCTCATACTCCTAAAGCTCAGGGTCACCATTTCCGCCTGCTTCTAAGACTTGGAGCGCCAATGAATGTTCAGAGTAAAAAAAAAAAAACAGATGACTTTGGATTTTAGAATATTCAGCCTTATTATTTAGACAAAAGATTGATTTCCAGCCATTAAAAGATTATTTCCATTTCTAGAATATAAGCAACTTTCTCTTTTTCACCATTGACTGAAAAGGCTTTAAATTTCAGAGAATCAATTTATATGTAAAACCTGATATTTATTTACAGAACATGCACTCATAAAAATATTTATCCATTACTCTGATTTACTTAATGTCAAAACTTTCTCTAGCATCTAGGCAGCTTATTTAATACCCACACGTCTGTTTGCATTTTGCCATAAAAACCGGCAGCTTCAAAATCTACTGTAAATGGGGGTTTCTTGTGTCATCAGGGTTTCCTAAGCAGATTTATCTGCTTTATCTGCAATACACTGAGATGCGAACACAATCTGACTCTCCATATTACACCAGATTCCACAAAAATAGAGAGTAAAAAGAAGAATGCATTTAATGGAGGGCAGGATAGCGAATTCATCCAAACTGTTTTGCTCATTCACTTTATCACACCAAGACTTAAATTACGTTGTTAGCTTTTATTTAAATTATGACTATTAAGACATCAAAATGAGGAACCGGTGTTGCATCAAACACAGTCATGGAAGAATTCTCCACTAGTGAAGCATGAAGACCATGTCTGAGCAAGCCCCCTGATACAACGCACCTGTATTTCTGTAAAGTGCTTCAAAAAAAGTCAGCCTAAGGGAAACCTGACCGGATTTACCAGTGTATGTGATTGAGGACGTGAGAAGAAGGGAGGATCACAGGCTCCTCCAGCAGAAAAAGATACATGAGACACTGTGTATGCATGTCTATCTGTAAATGTGTGTCAAAACGTAGCTAAAGGTATGTGCCAGATTTTAGATGAGTGCAATGACGCAACCACAGAAATCATTAACACATACTGGCTTTCTCTCTCTCTTACTTTTCAAACTGTGTGTTCTTTCAAGTCTAAACGAAAATGTTTTGCGCAGAACATAAAACTTGAAGAATTAAAAAAGCCAAAACAATAAAACAAATGAATGATAGAAAAAAAAAAACCTTTCCAATGATACATGCACCACTAGAACCTTTATTTCCAGAATTGAGGGTTCATTTGAGGTATTTGCTGTCAGACACTTCTGAGGTGTGCTTTCACATTCAAAGCCTATTTTGCAGATGTCATCCTTGCTATACAATAGATAATAGGGCTGAAAAGTACAATGCTTGAGTCATTATCTCTCTGTTAACTGAGAAACACTCCCCATGACCTCAAGCACGCACACACGCTAACACAGAGCAGAGCAGATCTCGCGTTGTGTGTGTGTGTGTGTGTGTGTGGGAGGGGGATTAACAGAGTTCACACATGCTATGTGGCGCCTGTCTAAAAATGTAGTTTGAAAGAGGGAGAAAAAAAACATTGAATGAATGACACACCCACAAAAAAACACAAACACTGAACGTTCTACAGAATGAACTCTATATTAATAAACACAACAGGAGTTTCTATCCCATCCAGTCCAGTTCTACTATCCTCTGAACTCCCTTCTCATCCTCTTCCCTTCCCGTCTGTTCCTCTCCACTCCTTTTCCACCCAGTTATCCTCTCTCTCCTACACCTTCCCGTCCCACACTTTCCTCTCTATCTCCCGTTTTAACACGGTGTAATTTGGATCTAGGGCAAAAGCCCTGCGGTACCTGAAATAAGGCCACTCTCCAGGAGACCAGTACAGGTCTCTGTGTCTCTCTCTCTCATGCACAGGCACAAAAATAAATCATTGTACACCTATTTTCTAATCTGCAACACCTTTGGTGCAGAGTGAATGAGAGCTAAGAAAAAAAGTTCATTACTGTAACTAAATTTATCAGACTCTGCAGAGGCCAGATTTTAGTTTGGATGATATCCTGAAACTTTTAACAATGCTAATTCTACCCCCAAAAGTTTTTCAATGTTGTCAGTGTTGAAGTGCTACTACATAAAACATCATATGTTATTTATTATGACCTAAATATAACAGCTTAGTTTGCTAATTTTAATATGCTATTTAAGTTACAGCAGTATTTTTCTAATCGTCATGTTGGTTTAAAGTGGTAACTAGCAAATGCTGACCTGCGGTCCTAAAGCTTTGTATCAATACAACACAACGATGATTCACCATAATCAATTTTAGTAATATTTGCATGTAAACTGATTAACATTTGCTATCTAACCATTCACCACTTTGTAATTTCACAACAAAGACATCTGTGCACCACCTAACTTCTCAAAATAAGTGACGCCCATGATGAAGGGGTTCATTTTGTCAGAAGAAATGGGTCTACTAGTTAGATGTGGATGAGGTCACATGAGTGTTTAATGTGACATTCAACACTGTTGACTGTCTCTGTGGATTTATAAAGTTCACGTGGTACAAAAGTTGTTATTTGACATGGCTTTAAGGTTCGCTGAGGTGCTGAGCTACTCTTACACAAACGCATCTGTGAAAGTAAAAAAAGGAGATCGAGAATACTGTCTTACCTTGCAGCTGTTTGAAACGGCCCTCCAGGATGTTGGAATATTGCACCTGGTTTACAAAGGCAGCTGGCGAGAGACATGGCTCAGGTTCACGTGGATCAAAATCCATGTCTCTTTCTCTCTTTCACCGTGACACTCGTTTTGCTTTCACTGTCCCTCCAACCCTCACTATCAACTTTCATCCAAAACAAATGGATCACTCCACAAGAGTAAAGCCAGGAGTCATGAGCATGGCACATAAAATATAAAGGTACAAAAAATGAAAAAAGAAAGCAGACCAAGAAAAATATAGCCAAACGCTTAACTTGGTCCAAAAACTGTTGGGTTTCGAAAGAGAAACTCTCCAGGTGTGCATCCGAGCGTTTCACCAGCGCATGCTAAACCGCGCCATACTGCTTCATCCGTTTGAAAAAAAAGCCTCTTTCTTTAAAAGACTCTCTTTTTCAGGCAAAAAGGAACCCACGTGCAGCTAAAGTAAGAAAAAGTAACAAAAAGTTATCCTTTCACCTCTTCCTCTGAATTTCTTGTCTTCAAACACACTCTTCTCTCAATGCAAAACCCTTTTTGCTCTCTCGGCCACCAGATCAGACTGTGCGCGCACACACACCTTGTTTGAGTAAGCTTGCAGAACTAGCTGTGCTCAGCTTCCTAAGTAAACAAAGCCTCCTACTCTCTCTCTCTTTCTCGGTTTCTGAGCTTTGGCATTTGCATAAGGTGTATGTGGGAGGAGCAAATCCTAGGCTGAGCCAATGAGAAAGACAGGCAGAGGGAGGGAAGAGGGAATGGAGGTGTGGGCTGAACCATTTCTGAAGGTGGACTGGGGTGGAGCAGAAATCAAGAGATGGACGGTTTAACAGGAGAAATGGGTGTGCGGGAGCAGACCCTAAAGGTGATCAGATAGTGAGCAGAAATAACCAGCTTGGGCATATTTTTACGTATGCATGGATTTGTATATTGTGTAATATTAGTAGATTATATGGGTGTTAAGCAGTTGTAAAATCTTTACCTAAAATAATTCATGCTGATAAGCGCCTTGCCTTCACGTGCACAGACAAAATAGAACGTTAAGGCAGGAAGGAAGTACTTGAGAAAGATTCAACAAGCAAGCGCTCTTTCTTCCTGTGCGAGTATGTGTGTGTGTGTGTGTGTGTTCGCCCTCTCACACCCATTAACTGGCAACATCTGCAGCGACAGAAAGATCATCTTATTAAATAATATACCCTAGTGATTCAGAGTAAAAAAAATCTATAAATAAAAAAAACTTTATCAAGGTAATATGTGATCACAAAATTACTGCCTTTCACAAACAACTTCAGCACACATGCACACCCACTTTCACACATGCGTTTCTTGCATGTGCAGATTTTACAAGAGGAAGTGTTGTAATGAAGACCAGTCAACTGGCAGGTTGTGCTGATTAGTGAGTGTCACCAGCAGTGACCATCAAAGAGCAGAGGTCACAGGTCAAATCATGGCAAGAAGCACTAGGCCAACAGTAAAGCCATGTGTGTCACTGAATGAAAGTTTAACATGGCAAACCCACAAAAAACAAATGGGAGAAAGAAAAGAATAGTAAGAGAATAAACTGAGAAACCCAACAACACTGCACAGTAACAAATTAAGCACTGCTAGCAAGTTTTTAAATGTTTTTACATGACGATAGTTATGTTTTTATAACAATATCAATCTGCACTGCTACTAAAAGTCTTACTAAGTTCCTGTAATGTATAATACGACAATTTGAGTGTTTTTTACAGATTTCAGCAAACAGTGAACATTTCAGGGTTTTTTTACATTTCCCAAATGATGTTTAGCAGAGCAAGGAAATTTTCACATTATATCTGATAATATTTTTTCTTCTGAAGAAAGTCTTATTTGCATTATTTTGGCTAGAATAAAAGCAGTTTTAAATTTTTTAAAACCATTTTAAGGTCAAAATTATTAGCTCCTTTAAGCTATTTTTTTCTGATAGCCTACAGAACAAACCATCATTATACAATAACTCGCCTAACTACCCTAACCTGCCTAGTTAACCTAGTTAAGCCTTTAAATGTCACTTTAAGCTGTATAGAAGTGTCTTGAAAAATATCTAGTAAAATATTCTGTACTTTCATCATGGCAATGATAAAATAAATCAGTTATTAGAGATGAGTTATTAAAACTTTTATGTTTAGAAATGTGTTGAAAAAAATCTTCTCTGCGTTAAACAGAAATTAGGGAAAAAATAAACGGGGGGCTAATAATTCAGGGGGTTTAATAATTCTGACTTCAACTGTAGGTGAACAGAAACAAAGCTACTGTCATCTGAACACATACAAAAAAAAATTCACTTTTCTGAAATGCATTGGAAAAACCTTTGCGTTTTATTACAGCACACTGCTGTGTAACGTGAGCTAATGCACATGAAAATGGAAGACAAAAAATGTGAAACCAAATATTTCATTTCTGAGAACTTTCATATGACCACACCCAAAAAGGAAAGAATGAGTTTCCATCTACTGTAACCATTTATAGCTAGATATAATAAATTGTGTTTGCTATAATAACAATACGTGATGTATGTTTGTGTTTATGAAATTAAAAAAGACATGGAGCATGAGAGAGACAAAGAGGAGGAGAGAAAGGTCTGAGAACAGCTAAAGTTAACAATGTAGGGGTGTGAGAGACATGAGCGATGGGCCTCTGAGACCCGTCCTCCTCTTCTCGGTCTTTAAGAGAGTTCTGCTAGTTCCCCTTCCCCTATCAGCTCTTGCAATAATTAATTTTGCCCTATGTTTATGGTGATTAATAAGGTGGTTTTCATATGCTGGGTTTGTTGCATAAGGAAAAGACTGAATTAAACTCCTCTCACATGAAACTCAATTATATAGACCTGCAAGGTATTGCTATAAATTCTATTAAGCCACATGTCATTCAGACATTTTTCAGCTATTAATTATTACTTTATTTATTAAACATTTTATATTTAAAGGATTTCCCCAGAGGGAGGTTTTGTCAGATTTAGAGAACTCATGGGGACAATTTGGTCCCACAAACACACACCCTGCTGACTAAGTTAGTTTTTTTTCCCATCCCACTACATTCCCTGAGAACATATCTTTGGAAAAGTTTGGACATCTTTTACATAATAATGCCATATATGCTCACTTTCTTTTACCATCCATTTTATAGTCATACAAGGAAATTAATATTATTCATAATTCTTTTCATTATCAATATTGTATCAATAACGTCAGAGATATATTTAGTATTTTTAATTGCACAGGACTTACTAAAACCTTGTCATATTTCAGTCATTAATAATTTTAAAATTTTAAATACACAGCAGATTTTGCATGGAATAATCTACAAAGTTGCAGTTTAAAGAATTGATTTCACTAAATGCTTTTAAAAAGATTATACATGATTTAGAAACCGAAACACAGGCTTGTAAATGTTTTGAATAGTTTGTTTGTCAATGTGCGATTCAAGTTAATAGTTTTTTTGTTGTTTGTTTTTGTCTGTTAGACCCATATGTCAAGTATACTGCCTATCTTGGCCAGGACTTTTTTATCTCAATGTGTCTTTCCTGGTAAAATAAAGGTTATAATAACAACAATAATAATAATAATAATAATATAATTTATAAAATTAAATGCATCAAACATCACTTTACAAGAAAAACATAAACTGTTTTTAAAATTATTATACCTTTAATATTGTGTTTATCACGCTACTAACACATTTTATTGTGGCATGCTTGCAGACGTGTAATAAATCTTGTTTTCTCTGACTGCAACCCAATGAACTTCAAATCTGCTGTGTTAAATGCAACTTTTAAAAGTATATTTAAATTATTTCATTATTTGCCTTGAGTTACAATATGCAGAGATCTGTGAAAGAGCATGACATTGAGAGGCTTTAAAAAAATTTTAAATGCAGGCAAGACATACAGTGGGTCATAAAAATGACATAAGAAAAGCCCTGGAGATGAGAGAGGCAGAATAACAGCACATGAAGAATGTGGATATCAAGTCACCGCATGTCAAAAGTTGGTATCTCACTGCACTTAACACACACACACACCAATTGCAGATCTACACACTGCCAACCCTGATAATTATTCAAAATGCAAACCCTTACTGCAAACAAAGACTTCAAATGGTTTCTATATCTTTATCTTATGCATTCACTTCAAGATCACTTCAATACACTCCAAAAATCACAATAAGAGCCTTCAAAGTAAATTTGTATTATGTTGGCTCAAATGATTTTGTGATTACATTTTGCTTTATGCCACCCCCTACTGGACACAATCACATAATGCAACCTGTTGAACACCAGCTGATCATGCATGCAATCATAAACAATGCTAAAAACAAATACAAAGCACATGGGTGTAAAAATCATAAAATAATGGCAAAAATGAATGAAACTGACCTGCAAGTGCTTTGATTCGAGAACGCTCGAACAGACGTGCAGAACTGTTCTCGTTGTCCCATTCTGTTTCGGCTGCGATGTCCCAGCGGTTGTTAATGTCGTTGTACTGCTGCTGGATCTCCACGCTGTCGAAATCAGTCGGTGAGATGGTACTCATGGTCACAGCTGGAAACTCAACAGCTGCCCTGGAAAACAAAGTAGCACAAAGTGAGACGATGGCCAGCAAAACTCTTTATTTATTAAAGGTCTCTGTAAATGTGTCAGAGGATGACAAGATGTCCATCACAGCACATTACAAGAACGTTTGCATCTATTCTGCTAAAACTGTGACAAAACATTACCTTAAATATATTTCTGACAAATATAACATATTTAAATGTAGCTGCAAGCAGATGAATGATTCCTCAGTAGCAGACTGTAAGTGGATGAGGTTAGTCTCACCTGGTACAGAACAGACTGGGCTCATTAGCTGTCCTGCAATCTGTATGCATTTTGTATTTAGAACATTTTGTACAAACTATCACTATAACCTCAGAGCAAAGCAAGTCCAACAACCAACCCAGTTAATTAGGATCATTAAATAAATTTATGGTATCCTGTGAATAATTTTCCAGGCCTCAGTGATGTTGGAGATGAATGCATTGAGAATTAAAGAATGTATAAATGTCATCGAACCTAGGGCTGGGAGATTTGGCCTAAAATCAAAATCTCGATTAATTGAACATTTTCACTCGATTACGATTATTTTATTTGTTTATTAAATTTTTTTTGCCCTCATAGTTCACTGACAGATTTTGTACAGTAAATATGCTCACATATTACAAGTGATAGATTTTCGATTGAAGGGTGCATTACTTAATTTTAAAGAGCCCCTATTATGGGTTTTTGAGAATGACCTTCCATGTAGTGTGTAACAGCTCTAAGTGAAGTGGAATATCCAGCTAAGGCTTAAATCTGAAAGTGGACAGTGTTTAAAAATATTAATTCATTTAGATTAGGTTCGGGGTGAGGTGTCTGAATAACAGTCAGGGCTGGAGCAAGGTGGACTGGCGCTCTAGGCAACGGCGATCACGCTGTCCTCAACCCGAAAATGAAAAAGAAAGTGACTGGTTCACGGTTGAAAGTGAGGACCGGGAGGGAGGGGGTGGGTGTCGCGGATGAAAGTGAGGACTGGGTGGCGAGGGGTGGGGGTTCGCGGACACCGCCCTCACTATGGACGCGCCGGCCCTGATAACACTGGTGAGAACCGGGTACTGTGTTCTATGGTGTTAGTAACTCATATGAAGTTGTTTCTTTAAAGAGCCCCTATTATGGATTTTTGAAAATGACCTTTCATGTAGTGTGTAACAGCTCTTAGTGAAGTGAAATATCCAGCTAAAGTTTAAATCTGAAAGTGGACAGTTTTTAAAACTATTGATTCATCTATAAAAGAGTCGACTCATAGTGGTTTAAATGAATCGTCTTGATAACGTTTCAGCGTGACGAAACATAATGGTTTTGCCGCAGAGCCGGCAAAATTCAAACCTGCGGCCCCACCCACTAACACAGCAGCAAGACGCTCATTAAGACGCTGTGTTTACCTGGATATTATTGGAAGTGTGAGGGAAACGAGTCGTTCAGAAATCTGCACACTGACAATGGGTGATCTATCACTACACAGCTCATGCATTAGTTTCTGCCTCCATCTTGTAATGGACAGACAAGACACCAGGGGTGCAGGCAAAATAAGGACAAATTTTTAAATACACTGGCAGGCTGCTGAACGCTGGGCTTCGGGCTGGTGAGCAGCACTGAAAAGGCTTGCGAATGGAGAGCGGGAGCCCGCAGAGATAGCTTGTCAGAGGACAGAGGATGCTAATACCTCCCGGCTGGGGATGTGATCGTTTAGAAAAGCAGATTACAGGTAAGCACTTAGAACATATTGCAGTTCACAGACGAGGTGCCACAGCAATGATTGCAAATAGAAATGATCTACATGTTTTGTTACTAGTAACCGCGTGTCCTGTATCAGGTTAACTCTTTATATTCTCATATCGCGTCTAATGCAACGTTGTAAACGCGACGCGTGCTGCTTTGTTTACAGATTTAAATGCTTTCGTGAGCTCATTACACTGCCGTTTATTGTTGCTATGGCCACCGTTAGCTGATCCTGCACACGTGCAGCGGTCAAGGTTCAGAATAGTTCAGCTTTTGCTGCTGTGTGGATTAAAACTGAATGTGTGTCATACTTAACAAGAGCAATAAACTAGTGTTTAACTGCACTGCTTTCGGCACTGAGGTGTCTGAATAACACTGTTGAGAACCGGGTACTGTTTACTGTGGTGTTAGTAAGTTTACTTTAAAGCGTGTTTGGGTGTCCGCTGCAATCGGATCCTATACCAATGTTGGCGACCCGTGGGCTTGATAAACCGTGCTGGGCATTTTACTGTCTCGCGCTGAAGGCTGTCGACCAATGGCAACAGGCTGTCATCGGTCCAATCAGCGCAGATTAGCTTCGCGCTAAGCAGGGGTTTGGGAACAAATGAATCGCTGAACGATTCATATGGGAGTCGCTGGGATAATTAGGTAACAATAAATGCATATTATAAGACCATGAATGTGTTTTTTGACCTTGCATACATATCAGTATGTTGTTGGAGACCCATAAAACCGAAATATGACCCTTTTCAATGTGTAATAGGGGCTCTTTAAAATACATTCTTTGTATTCTGTTTTTGAATGTTTCTGTTAAGGACTTTTATTTTGGTGTTGTGTCCACTGAGGAGGAGGGTAATATGTTTGTTTGTGTGTGTGTGTGTGTGTGTGTGTGTGTGTGTGTGTGTGTTTGTGTGTGAAGAGCAGGTAAAGTGTGACGGGCTAGGAGACTTGTGTCGATCTCCTTCCCAGTTCTTGGAGTTTTGCTCAAAAAAATAGTTAGTCGTCAGTATTTACATTCACCCACTGGCAGCCAAAATCCACTAATATGAAGCGTGTATGCACTCTGACTACTATATTGTTGATAAGTTGTGCTGGGCATTTCACTCGGTCTCGTGCTGAAGGCTGTCAGTGTCGACCAATCGCAACAGGCTGTCATCGGTCAATCAGCGCAGATTAGCTTCGCGCTAAGCATGGGTTTGGGAACAAATAAATCGCTGAACGATTCATATGGGAGTCGCTGGGATAAGTAGGTAAAAATAAATGCATATTATAAGACCATGAAAGTGTTTTTTGACCTTGCATGCAGATCAGCCTGTTGTTGGAGACCCTTACAACCAAAATATGACCCTATTTAATGTATAATAGGGGCTCTTTAAAATAATTAAAGGAAACACACACTATCTACTATTTATGAGTATTTACTTCAACGTTGAACAACTGAAATAAAAACACACATTGCCTAAAACAGTCACTATTTCTTATTTAAAAAGTGAAAATAAATAACTTGCACTTTTGGAAACAAAATTAATTAATATTATAAATTTTTTTCATATTAAAGTAGAAAATAAGCAGCATCTCTTCTAAATAAAATAAGTAGTACTGTAAATAATATTTTAAACAGTGCATTTCTTGAATCTTCTGTAAAATATTTTAATGCAAACTATAGAAACCAGAATAGAAAAATGCACAAAAATCATGTGTTTTGTCAATTTTGGCAATCAAAGTTTCGTAGACAGAAAGAGACCATCTATTAGGCTCATAATAGTGTGATTGTTTCTTGTTGTTTTTGTTATTTTAAATATAATGGAATACCTGTTACATGGTCAGCAATCAATATCTATGACTGGTAACTTAATCTCCCTAAATCAAACTTTTTTTAAATAGAAAATATAATATACTATAATAATATACTGTAAATGATTCATTCAGTGCATATTATTTTTCTTATTTATGTGCCCTCGCAAACTTTAAACCAAAATAACCTTCTTTTCTTCTTGCAGTAACCTTTACTGATATGTTTTGGCCATAAGTGTGTCAACAGCAAGTCACAATGCCCAAATGATGTCTGGTTGAAGTGCTGTAACCAAACAAAATACAAACTTTTTTCTACTAAGTGAAAAGCACAAACCGATTCTCAAGAAACAGTTAACACATACAGATAAACTAAGCTTAATTCAAATCTAAACCAAAACACAGATTAAATGAAATCCCTCGTTCCCTCCTTCAGATTGAACAATCCCCTGTGCTAATCCTACCATAAAGATGACTTCTTAGAATCAGCAGATTCTAGAAGGAGAAAAAAAATAACTGCATGTAGGACAAACTTTACCCCATAAATATTTCAGGGTATTACAAACCTCTAGGGCAAAAAGAGAAAAAGAGATCAGGTAAAATCTGCATCCCTCAAACACTGATATTACTTCTGGTATGTTATGCATTTCATTTCATGAATCTACCAAATCTAGACAGAATACATCATGCTCTTTTAATGAGAAAATAAAACACATATACAAAAGTTGATAAAAGGCTGGCCAGACAAATTAAGGATCAATAGTTTCTGTCTAGACCAAACTGACTGTACTGGACCAAGTATGTGTGTGTCTGTGCCAGAGGCATAAACGGGGGGGAAATGTGAGGTAGTTTTATTAATTTTATCAACTCTTAAGTCACATTTAAATGGATTTGATTTCAAACAAGGCAGAACTTCATGTATATTTTGCTCAGTAAAATAAGGCCCTATGATTTCTGTGATGCAGAACACATGGATGGAGTTGGGGAATTTAGACATAAAAACTGAATTTAAATGCATAACAAGCAAGCACTGTCAACGCGTTTGGCAAGTTTAGCCATTTTGAATTCAATTATTTTTAAAATCTATTATAAATCTTTTACAAATGCTTGTTCTTTCCCAAGGTTTCATTAGCTGACAAATAAAATGACATATGCATGCATTTTTCATTAGCATGACTACAATACATTAATAAGGTGCAAAATTACACTATTTATAAACTTTGACTCAAAGTCAAGAGACTGTAAAGACTCAAATGCTCTCTAAATGTTAAATTTACACCAGAGCACTGGCCTAACAATTTGTAGGAATCGGGACAGCAACTGTTCTGCAAGTTCTGTCAACACTCAGTTAACTGAATGAGAAAAGTCACCTGCGATGACCACCTGCCACATGGCAAACAAGCACAAGGAAGTGAATATATTGTTACAATGTACTATAGCAAGTACAGTTGCATCGTTGGATGCAAAGATTTAGTTTGTAGAAGATTTGTAGAAGCACACACCGCAAAGGGTGATATCCGGTTCGAGAAAACTAAGTTGTGTCCATTTCTCATGAAGCACTGCAAGGATTTTTGCCTCAAAACGAAGACAGCCTTCATCAAACCCAATTACCATGGTTCTTGAGCAACACATGAAAGCTGTACTGATTCTGACCAAGATCTGTGGGAAGAAAATGTTCGTTGTGTTTGATGAAATGGCAGACATTCGACATTGCAGCATTTTAAAAATTGTTATAGATAAGCAAGTAATAATTTGGGATCATAAGTATAACAACAAATGTAATCATGTAAAACAAACTGTTAGATTGCAAAAGGATCATTATTTAAATTATTATGCATTTTGATTATTAAAACTTTACTAGTTAAATAAAATGCAAAAAAAATCTAGAAGAATTTAAGTTGAACAAAATTGAAGTTAAAAAAGGAATTTGTAAAAAATAAAACAGAATAAAAGATAGTGTACTCTTTTTTTTATTTTTTTTACTTAGCAACATGCTAACCCCAATTAAGTAACTATGTCCTGTTCATATCTGCATGTTTTTTTTTTGTAGAACATCTTCAAATCAGTCTATTACAGCTACTTTAGAAGGCAGCTGCCTATGGGTAGATATAAAGGAAACAATGTTATCTGGAATAGAGCCAGCATATGCATTCTTTTAATGAAAATGTACCTGAAATGGAGTGATACCCTAGGCTTGCGTGCATGGGAATAATGGTGTAGATTGTGGTAGTCAAAATTAGAGAAGCGATACGAGCATGTGTTTGTTTACAGAGAACAGCTTTCATAATTTTCATATCAGTGTGAGTGAGCTTGCGTCTATGTGCCCATTCTCTCTCTGCAGGCTCCAGCTTTAATCCACTGGCCTCACCCTGAGCATCACCTCACCGACAGCTCCATCAGTCATAAGGGGAACAGGAGGGGTGGGGACTGGACTCCAGAGATTACGGAAGGGCTTCCAGGGACACACAAACAAAAGACCCCAGGTGCTCATGAGGGAAAAATTCTGATTCACTGATGACCTTATGATAGAAGGAGAATTACAGTGTACCACACTGACCTATATCATGTGGATTTATACACCTGATTTCTTGTATTTACTTGAACAATAATATAAGAATAATTTAGAATATAAACAAACAATACTCAAAAAGACTGGTACTTGAGTACAAGTCCATCCTTAATTTATTAAAAACGTAATACCAGCCTTTCTGCTGTGCTATAATTCTTTAAATGTTCTGTGAAATGACATTTTTTTGTGTTTTCAGCATTGAACATTATAGCCAATTACAGGTGCTACAGTGTCTCCCATGTTTAAAATATACTTGCACTGGTAGCCGGATTGAAACGCACCTTTTACCCACGGCACATGGCTAACTACATGCAACAAAAAAAAAAATATTTTTTTATATCTAGATTTTTTTCATAAAGTTTGACCGATTCACGATTTCGATTTTTTTTTCTGTGTAACTATAGTCAACTTAAAACATTACAACAACATGACTGAAGTAACAATCTCTTTATAAGTAATTTGAAAAACCATCTGGTTAAGGAACATGTATTGTTTACATACATACATAAATTGGTCAACAAGGTGTAGCCTATTACATTCCTATAGACAAATTCCTGCTTGACGTTTTAGAAAATATTTGTGCGTAGCTACACCACTCAGTATATATTAAATATCACCGTGAACAACAAAAAAAAACACAGAAACCTGTTACACATCTATCTATATTTAAATGTCTATCTTATATTTAACTGAATTATATAACAGCCTATAGCTGAAATGTTGAAAATTGCTCAGTTTATTTTTATAAAACATTTGTCAAAACGTATTGATATTTTTTAGAGTAAAAACAATACTGACATTTAATCCATAATTATTTAATTTATTCATTAATTTTACTTGTTTATTGGTGCATATCTGGGTTATGATTTAATTTATAGCTACAGTACCCTAGACAGCTACTGTGCCACTCCATAAAGCTTTCAAGCAAAAGTCCAAATTAAAAAAAGATATGACTTTCTGCTGTGACAGCCGACATTCACAACACGCCGTAACCATCCTTCAGGTGGTGCACAGGTATAAAATACAAAACCAGACATCTGGGCTTTGAATTAGGTGCAATTATTTCCTCGTTCAAAGAGCCTGCAAGTTTGTGTTCAATGGATGTATTATTGCATGTAATCGCTGGTAAAGTTCTCACCCAGATTAGAGCGATCTGTGTTACCGAATACAGCACAGCATGCAATAAACTCACGCTCAGTAAGGCTCAGTAAAGGTCTCATTGCCTATATGTCAATTAAATTAATTAAGCTCTAGCACCCATGAATAAAACTTTTAGCCTATTTTATTATTTTGTGTAATGTATATAGTGTAAACAGGGCCGGAGCAAGCTGAACTGGCGCTCTAGTCTAGGTGAACGGCCTCAACCCGAAAGTGAAATAGAAACTTACCGGTTTGCAGATGAAAGTGAGGAACAGGAGGGGGTGGGTGTCGCGGATGAAAGTGAGGACCGGGGGGTTCTCGCTTACTATTCTGCCGCCTAGGTCGCCTCTATGGACGCGCCGGCCCTGAGTGTAAAGCTGGATTTATACTTTCGCCTGGAACCACATCGCGCGCCTCCGCTGACTGCGCGCGCACCTCATGACTGAGCCAGCTGTGGTTAGCTCATCAACAGAGCCGCGACGTCAACACACAGAATCAGCACGGTTGTCTAACAGTGTAGAACAGTTTGGCAGTTTATTAAAAAATTAATAAAAAAAAATGGCGATACCTCGATTTTATAAAAAAATTTATCGTCCTAAAATGTAAATTTGAATTAATCGAAAAAACTATCTAAAATAAATAAATAAATTAATAAATCTAAAAAAAAAAATTAGTAAAAAAAATATAATTAAAATAAATAAATAAATCGCCCAGCCCTAGCTAGAATTATGCTTTATAGGCTTAAATTATAGAGATAAATAACAGATGAACCGAGACTGCAGACAGATCATGAAGCAGATTAATGTTGATCTTTCTTTCGAGGTGTCGAAAGAAAGGATAAACAGCTCTCGGTAATATTTCAGCATGCTTTACTTTCTTATTCAACATGAAATGCACATTTACTGGTAGAAATGACATCCCGCCCCTACTCTTTTTTATAGTCGTATATATGGCTATTACAGAACAGAACACAGAACACACTGTGATTTAGCCCAGTTCTTTAGTTTGTTGGATCGTTTTGCTTTCTCACTACAATCGTTACGCTCCAGATTTCGTTTCAAACAAGCCGAAACCACCTCATTCAGGCATCTCGAACTGATTGATTTGGCACGAATCCAAGCATGATGGCGAAATTTACATATGCCAAACAAACCGCGCTAACTGGGCAAACAAGACAGGTTCTGAAACAAACGTCTAAATGTGAAAGCACCCCAAGACTGTATTTGCATGCAATTGACAAACAGTCGCAGCCAAATTAAACTTTAGGTGACAAGGCAGCACTGGCCCGATCGAGCTAGTAATGATCTTGTCTACTGTCCCGAGTGTCTTATTGTAGAGACCTGAGCTATATATCTTTTGTTGTTTGATTAATATTAAAATCACAGACAGCAGGAATATGATGTTCTTAAAGACAATCCGCAAATGCAGCACAATGAGAAAGTTACAGACAGCACAAATTCTCCAATGTTTACATTCTGAGGCATAACCAATTAAATACTCATTAATTTGGCCACATTGACTTAATTAATAGTCATAATAAAGTTTTACCATTGCGAACCATGACACAACCAAAACAATTTTAGATATTATTATTATTAATATTAATTATGTGTATATGTCCGATTAAACACGCACCCAAAACCCAGACTTTCGCTCGTTTCAAATAGCGTGTATAGAATCAGTTTGGAAAACAGCCTCTATTTATCACTAAGGAGCGGGTAAGCTGACAATCATGCACGCTATATGTTTTTGAGTATTGCATATGAAGGGGAGACGGCACCTGTAATGAAAGGAAAGGGAATCCTGCCGTTTTTATATTTATTTTAAAGTGTTTTCATGCCTAAACAAAGTGAAAGCACAGAACAGACTCACATTTAAGAGCAAAGGGCGGCCCCTGGTGGTTCAGCTGTATGGGTTACGTATAGGGAGGATGGGCTCTTTAATGTTAATTTGCCACTCTTCAGAAAAAGACTGAAAATACGGGAGAAATACAGGAAAATACCTTTACGGGATGATAGCGAGATAGAACTGTAAAATACAGGAGAATTCCGGGAAAAACGGGAGGGTTGATAGGTATATTCTGATATGCGGCACACAGCACTTTTATTTTGACGTGAAAGCATCCCTAACTTGAGCACTCACTGATGGGACAAATACTTGTGGTGCGCCTGATTTTAGCACATGGATATACATACTAACATGCACAGAGTCAGTTCAGAGAGTAATTATAGGAATGGAAAAATGCTAAATCTTTCATTTAAATGTAAAACCACAATTTCCAGTATTGAAGTATTAAACCATGGAGGTTGTACCGTATGGCATCCCTAAAAGACAGATAGATAAACAGAAATAGACATTGTCTATTCCATCATATGGTCAGCGAGGAGGACTAAAAAAAGGTGTACTTCTGTGATAAAGCAGAATGAATCTGTGCAAGAGGGAGAAGGAGAGAGTGTTTGTGAGCATGTGTGTGTGTGAAAGAGAGAGAGAGAGAGACAGAGAGATAAACCCATATTTTGGAGGGAACTCAACCCAAACAAACAGAGAAAGATGGCTGTTCCCAATCCCATTAGTGTGTAGATTAAGGAAGTGCTGAAAATAGAGCATGGCCATAGAGCAGTTATCCTGGATTACACCCACACTTCTCTAGTGCCTCCGTTACTGACACACACACACACACACACACACACACACGCACGCACGCACACCCACACTTCTATTAAACATGTTCCTAAAATCAGCCTTTTGATTTGGTCAGCTCTCAGCAGAAGTCTACTTACAGCAGTGACAGATGCTTCATATCACTGTACTTCAGTGAAGCAGCATTTCATTGTTCTCGTTGTTCTGTTCCAGGCTGCTCATAATTTACAGCGTGTCACTTTATGACCACAAAATCTACTGTAAAGCAAATAGGTGAGCATCCTTTAACATAATTTGCCCTGTCTGACAGTCAATGATGATCATTATTATTTCAGGTGTTTACTTTCTATATTTTCAGTCTGCTGATTCATAAGTTTATGCATAACATCTGTACATTTTCAGTTATGTCAGCAAATGGCAGATCCCTGCATAATAAAACACAGCACTCCCTCAGTTTTCCTCCTGTAGCTCTATTCATCATAGCAGAGGGTTTACTAAAATGGAAATAAGCAATATTTTGATTTAAAATAAACGTAAAGTGTTTTCCTTTCTGTGAAGCACACAGCAACATATGTAGATTTTCCAAGCTAATTATAAATTAAGGAATTTATATAAATAAGATCCAGACAAATGGTCAACAAAACATGAAGCAAGTGAGATATTTTTCTCTCCACTACCAAAAAAGAACTTCATTATGAATTATCAAATGAGTGTCAGTCCCATGTCCAGGACAGAAACGGTGAGTCAGTCAACCATGTGTTTGTACCATATCTAATGAAGATATTCTGTGCACATAAACACACACAAAAATAAACTCCCCTGAGGAGAGGGACTCAGGTGCAATCCTTTCAGACAAAGCAGGTCCCTCTTTGCAAATTGCTTGCAAAAAAGCCGTTCTGGTGTACATCCTTAAATAGCTGCCTGAAGGGCATTGAGGAGTGTTAAGAATAGGAAAAAAATGTTTTTAGTGTGGGAAGATCAGAGACCCCATCCTACTTATTACACAGTGTGCAACTGTAAGTGTGAAGCAGTAAAAAAAAAAAGAATGAGTTAAGGACAGTTAGAAAAGACGAAGACATTTTAACCATCATATCCTAAAAAGCCAATGAACCAGTCCTGCTTCTCATGTATTATAGCCACCAGTGAGATTGAGGACATGCAAATACACAGCCATTCACTGCAACCAGTCACTAATACAGTTTTTTTTTAAATAAAACAATCACAAGTTTGTTTTAAAAGTCCATTAATGACAGTTTAATTGTAGTGAAAATGCATTTCTAAAGGGAAAAAAAAAGACATTTTCTTTTTCAATAACACATTGCAGTTATTCAAAACAGCTCATTTAACTGCAGGCTATTACAAGCATTAAATGTCAAGTACTTCATAGAGTGTGCATGCATATCAATCTAAAACAGTGGTTTCAAACTCAATTCCTGGAGGGCCGTAGCTCTGCACAGTTTAGCTCCAACCACCTCACACCTGCTTAATAGTCTATTGTAGTCTTGAACACCTTGATTAGTTGGATCAGTTGTTTAAACAGGGTTGGAGCAAAACTGTGCTTTGAGACCTATGAAAAAGAACTGTTGTCCATCATTTTGTGAAAAAAGATTAACTTGGTGATAAAGAAAACTGTGAGACTGCAATATTGGCATACGTTCCATTTTAAGCTCCAAAGATGAGCCAGTGATATACAGGAAATTTATTATGCCACAAAATCAAGTTTTTCCAAGCGTGAATGTAGTTATTTTAAAGTCAAATCGACAGTTTATGTATCAGGATAGTGTGTCTTTGAAAACTTGCTTCAGAGTCTAGGCAATCAGTGGCAGCTCCACAAACAGCTCCCCACTGACAGAAGCTTTACTTCGGCAAGACCATCTCAAGACCTGCCACTAGATCTCAGTGCACTCTAGAATTCTTGCATCTCTCTGTTGTTAAAACGTGATATATAATTCATCTTCTGTGTATCTAACGATCAGTCTTTGGTCTTTTGAACCTATTATTTGTTCTCAGGTGTATTATTTTGGCAGAGCGCAAAGATAAATTTCATAATTCATTTATGACCATACGTTAATGTAATATTACACTGATTTGTATTGGAGCTTATATTTTGAAGAAAAAAATAGAGCAAAATGTTCTCTTAATTGTCCCGATATGTTTTTTTTTTTTGCAAAATAAATTACGTTACATATTTAACAGCAAATATTTCTCAAATGGGCTTCGGCTGCATTCTTTTCAAAATGCATCTTATGTGCCCTCGAACTGGTGTTTCAAAGCATAAGTTACAGCTTTGTGAATGTTTTATTTTTTGTGTATAAACTTTAATGCATTTTTAAAAATTGTAACTAGGACTGCACGATTCAGGCTAAAAAGAGATTTAGGGCTGCATGATTAATCAAAAAAAAAATCAACATGGACACCTCCAAATAGTGTTAAAAGTGTCACATACTGTGTTTATAAGGTATAATTCACCCAAAAATATTATTTCTGTCTTAATGTAATGATGTATTCAAGGCCGCAAAAATCACACGTAAGCTGACCATGAAACGCGTTTACTACGGAGAACGTGCGCATGTACGCCAACGATGCCTACTTCAGTGAACAGAACCTGCAGAGGTTGTGAATAACATCTAATAAAGTTGTAAATAACGTTCAGTTTGTTGCACAAAGCGATCGTTTAAGGTCCGCTTGGGGGGTATGATTTGCATGTGTGTGTCTTTTCTCACAGTGACGGCAACCATGAGCTGCACTCGAAAGTGAAATTGTGGTGCGCACATCATTTAAATGATCACAACGCATTTTACAGTTATAATTACGACAAGCATTTGACATGTTTTTTCTTTCAAAGTAAACAGTGTTGAACATGAAAATAAATGTTTACTGTGTACCTACTCTTGCCTATATAACGTTGAATATAATGCAAGGAGGAATCTGATAATGATAAAGGTCTCATTAAACCAGTGAAAAAAATTATCTAATAATGCTCTCAATGACAAATGACAAACATATGCCTCAAACATAATAATTCAACTTTAGAATTATGAATAGTTGTATTCTGATGGTATCACTTTACTTTTTCTTAACAAACAGGACATATTGAAAGTCTGTTCAAGTCCACCATTTAAGTCTATACAAAATTCAGCATTTTAATCAACAGTAGACCACCTACACATAAGCCTAATATTATTAGTGTTGTTTTACCATATGTTTGAGAATAACAATATTAATAGTCTACTAATAGTAACATTATTTTACATTTACAGAATCGCGAGAAAATCGTGTTCTTGATTTAAAGCAAAAAAAATTTAATCGTGATTCTCATTTTAGCCAGAATCGTGCAGCCCTAATATGTCCTGTTTGTTAATTGACAGTAAAATAATGACATCAGAATACAACCATTCATCATTCTAAAGTTTAATTATTATGTTTGAGAAATTTGCTTGCAAGCTTTCATTGACAACATTATTAGACCATTGTTTATCACTGGTAAAATGAGACATTTGTCATTATCAGATTGCCTTGTACTTTATCATTATCAGATTGTACTTACACTGACAGAGTAAACAATTATTTTTTTATAAACAAACAGCTCGCGTTTTACCTCACATGTGATTTCGTGGCTGTGAATACATCATTAAATTAAGACAAAAAAAATAAATTTTTTTGTGAATTATAGCTTATAAATACAGCATGTGACACTTTTAATGCCATTTGTAGGTGTCCATGTTGCTGAGCAACGCATATAAAACAATGTGAAGACTTGTGTGGCAGCCTACACTTTTCTCCTGACCTTGAAAATATAATTTGCTGAATCGTACAAAAGCTGAATTAAGATCGTGTGTAGGGTTGAATCGAGATCACAATCTTTTTTGATTAATTGTGCAGCCTTAATTGTAATGTCATTCTACTCAAAGGCACAACTGCGGTCTTTTTGTTAGATCATTAGCCTAATAAATTGATTATAAAGATGCATAATTTCATTATTAAACTACTTTAGATGTTCAAAAATATTTGTTAAATGGATTTTATGAAGACAGCATGTTAAAACTAAACAGAATAACGTGTGATAACATGCAACTTTCAATACATAAAGTGACATATTCGTATAGCGCAGTTAATTGATATGGTACTCCGCTAGCGCATTGTGTGGTCCCACATTCGTTCATTATCCCTTACTTAATGTAAGGATAAGTAATTTTTTCAAAGCCATTTCAATAAGGTTGCTGAAAATGGAAAAAAAAGGAGAGAAAATATATGCGCAATGAAAAAAAACACTTCACTCTCAAATGATAGCGAAACACCACCCAAAAATATATATATTTTAACATGCAAAATGTAGTATACATTACATTGGGCAAGATTTATCCAAGAAGTATTTCAATAACAGCACTCTTAGGTTCTTCACACACACACGCACGCACGCACGCACGCACGCATGCACGCATGCACACACACAACAACCAAAGTCTATACACTTAAATTAAATCATTGGATTGACTACATTTTTAAGGTAACTAATTGCAAACAATTTATATGGGCTGAATTTATTCAAACAAATTAAGTTGAACATTAATAAATGTAATTTATTTATTTAAATTCAGTCAATATAAATTGTTTGCAACCAGTTACTTTAAATTTAGTAAATACAATGAATCATTTTTTTTGTGTATGATACAATGCAAATATTCTGACATTCTACCACCACAATCTGGAATGACATCACTGAAATAAAACCTAAACATACATTTACAACGGAGTACAAAATTCACCTATCATATTTCTAAGATATTTGCTTTCGCCATTAGAACTTCAGCTCAGATTCCGCATGTCAGTGGGCTTTATCAGTATCTAACTGAAGGTGTCTGCATGTACAGATTTAATTTAAAGGTCATTTCATGTCTGTACACACATAAAATGAAAAAGTTGACAAACTCTCGGGAGACAGTCATACAGATGCTCAGGCATAGCCATTCCTAATTGGCTGTTTGATTCTCGCTACTACAGACAAGAAGACAAAAGAAAGAGAGGAAATCAATAAAGTTTTAGAGGCAAGAGTGTGAGAGAGAGTGTGTGTGTGTGTGTGTGTGTGTGTGTGTGTGTGTGTGTGTGTGTGCAAAAGTGTGCCTACAGGGTCCAGACTCTGACACACTAAGGCTTTTGTCAGTACATCCATCCGTTAGAGGAGCATTGACCACTAGGAAAGAAGGTTGACCGATGATGCGGCTTTAAGTGGGGATTTTTAGTAACACTACAAGTAAGAGGAGAGAAAACACATCAGCTGTGTTATTCTAACTTTGTGTCTGTCTGTCTTCAAGACTAATATTTTGTACAATTCGACCCCATGAGTTTTGTAGATTACTACACTGGGAGTGTTAAAGTGATGTAATAGTGGAAATAAAGAGCACACCAACATTTTCATGAAGAGATCTTTTTGAGGTTTAATTGAGGGGGGGGGGTGTCATTTTATTTTTTACAGTTTTTAATTAAAAAAATTTAAAAGGTGTTTTTAAGATTTATTTTCCTTCCATTTGTGCAGTTGTTCAGTCTAATATACTGTCCAGTTAAATTACATTCAAATTAGTATTGATTACTCCTGAGTTTGGCTATTGAATGACTCCTTGACTCAATGAATCAATCTCAATCAGATGTTTATGTTGTATGCTTACAGGACGACGTAACAGAAACCTTCTGAATAGAGGCACAGGAAACTCTTGCTCATCTTTAAATATATAATTAACTAACGCCTACTCACCAGATGAAATCTGAAGTTTTCTTGTCTGTTGCTAATGGCTACTTTTTTTGTTTAATTACTGCAATTGAAACCAATCTAGTCTGGGGTTCTGTGCAGATGCAAAGATTTTAGTGTTCTTCTTTTCTTTATTGTGATTTTACAAAAGCTTGTACTTACTTTCAATTTCTTAATAACAGGAAAAAGAGAAAATCAAAAATAGCAATAGAAGATAGAAAATGAAATGCCATAATCATAGATCTACTCCACTATTTTTTAAACAATGATTTTCAACTAAGACTTAAAGCCATAGGTTTAAATTACTTGAAACATATATGGCAGCATTTTTAGTGGGCATTAAAAGCAAAATGTTAGGCACTTTGTGTACAGCTGATAGTTTTTTTGTGTCTGAAG
Organism: Danio tinwini; assembly: GCA_903798205.1. NCBI lineage: Eukaryota > Metazoa > Chordata > Actinopteri > Cypriniformes > Danionidae > Danio > Danio tinwini. The sequence continues at coordinate 2,172,764 of CAIGQZ010000427.1, forward strand.
AAAAAAAATATGCTGAAACTAGTCTGATCGCTCGGCCGAAGATCAGTATCGGCCAATAATCACATTTTATGACTCAATCGGTACTCGCTAATCTGGCTGATCACATGAACCAATCGCAGATGCATTTTAACTTATGTATCAAATATGCACTCCAAACATTTTCTTCATTGTGGCACAGTGAATTCTTCCATCATTTGCAATGTTTCCAAACTACATTGTTGGTCATTTATCTTACCAAATTTTTTCATGGTTTATCTAATATTTTCAGTAAAGCTGCTTCTGACCATGACATGTCCACACTAAATGTTTAAGAGACGTTTTTAAGAAATTATATGCAACATCCTTCATTTATTCTTTTAGGAAGACAGAGAGCAGAGATCTCTACTTAAGTATCATACTTAAAGGAAAATTGTGCTTTATGAAATGTTAAAGCTCTATAAAACTTAAAGCATCAGAATCAGTACTCTGTATCAGCCGATCACCATGACAAAGAATCAGTACTCAGTATCGGCTTAAAAAATCCTGAACGGAGCATCCCTAACTGGAACAAAAAATCAGCCTTGTTTTTCTGTCAATTTGATAGAAAATACTGAGTGTCATAATTATTCATTTTCCAAATTTCCATGAATGTGACTCAAGCGTAATAAAATCATAAAATAATAGAATCTGCACTCAAACAAATGAGGTAGGGTTGCACGATATTGGAAAAATCTAACATTTCAATATTTTTTATTATTATTTTTTGAATTTCACTACATTAGTTAAATATTTGGAAAGAATCTATCATTTTTGCTTGATTTTGATGATTCTCTAGGAGAGTACAGGTGCATGAAATACAAGAAACAATCTACAAGTAGGGCTGTGCGATATGGCGAAAATGCAATCTCGATAAATATTTTCCATATTGAACGATAACAATAAATATTTCAATATAAGTTGTTAATGTTTCCCAAAAAGAGTACCCCAACAATGACTATGAAGCCAAAAAAATTTTAAGTATAAATATATTTTCAGACGATATATTTTTGGTGGCCAAAATTTCTGTACATCTCTAATATCAACACACTTTTAGATTTCCATTGTTGCACATTTCTACTGTGAGATTGGCCCTTAGATCAATATAAAGTAAAAAAAAGTCTAGAGTTTATCACTGTTATTGAAATCAATTTTATAGCGATTCGATATAATATCGTTTATCGTCCCAGCCCTACTGCATCTACAAGCTTAGATGAACTCAATAAAGAAAAAGATACTAATTAAATAAACAGCTTTTGATTGTTTTCAGATGAGTTGAACTGTATTCAGGTGTACTGAATAATTAAATATAAAATTATACTGCAAAGTCTTCATTTTATAAATAATTAAATCGTTATTAAATTGTCAAAGTTACAAACGGTACAATTTCTTGGATCTGAATGCTTTTGAAACCCTTTCACAGTCCTCAAAAAACACTTGCAAAATGATCAGTTATAATCCAGACTCAACATTGCGTATGCTCGCGATGTGACTATTAGTCATTATTAGAATTATTAGAATGAGCACATTGCGATATCGACGCTGAAACGATATATTATGCAGCGCTAAAATGAAGTTTCCTTTTTGTTCAAACGACTTATTGAAAATAAGCTTAAACAACACAGTTTTTGAGTTTTCTTTAGATTACATAATTGTTTTAAGTTTAATTCACTTACATTTGTAAAAACTAATAAGCAAACAATTATTTTGTGTTGTCAACACAAATCGATTGCGTGGAACCCAGCATACAACAATTATGAGGATTAAATACGAATATTTACCATAAATCTCTGGAAATGAATAATATGATGCCCTAATATAGGAATACCAAAAGCTAATTTAGTAAATAATTGAATATTACAACTTTTTTTTCCAACATTAGGGCAAAGCCTTTATTATTTTTTGTGGTATATCACCGAGTCATTGCCATGCCCTCATTACTCTAACTTGCCTTTCTCTGTGTCTCAGCTGGCTGATCCGTTTTTGGCTGCACCCTTTTAATAAAAGAGATCGAATAAGAGACCATATGCCTCCTGGGCTTTACGCGTGTATGTGTGTGCGTGTTCTTTGTTGTCCTCCACTTGATGGTCTTTCATATAGGCACCCCACTGCCACAGAAATGGCCTCTATTTTTTTTCTCCCTGTTTAAATCCACTATGTCTAGTAATTAATTAGAGTAAAGCTATAGTACATGATCATTCTTTGACTCTTTGTATATGAGGGGAGAGAATAAATAAATAAATAAACAAACATCATTTGTTTCACTCCTACTCGCATGCACACTACCAATCCCCTCCTCCACCCACCCACCCACCCACCCACACTCACATGCACACACACAATTAGGAGTCATTTCTACCATAAGGTGAAAGAAACGTCAACTCTCATCTCACAGAAACACTTTCCAACCTGCCTTTCATTTAAATGCTGTGTTAGTCCATGTTATGCAGTTACTGTTATGCAGTTTTAGTTTAGTTTAGTTTGTCGATACTCTAATGTGAGATCAGAGTTGATCGATAAAGCTTATCAGTTAACACCCCATTTCCACAATCCCCGCATTGACAACACATGCCCTAGCGTTTCAGAATGACTCAAACTTTTTCTTTTAAGTCAACAATAAATAATTACAGATGAATGTTTGTTGTTCTCAATCTTAATTTTGTAGTGAAATGATGGCAGTTACACTTTAAACCTTACATTAAATGATCACAGAGCACAGCACATCATTTTCTCTTCATGTGTAAGCAGCACTTTGAGCAACTCTGCATATTTTATCAAATAAAACATCAAACATTTAAATGATTTTCAATGCTAAAATTAGATCTGTCAATTTAGCATGTAAATTTGTTACAATCAATTATACAAAAACTAAATATGATAAAATTACTTGCTATGTGATATTACATGCTGAATTGTGTGAAGCTCCATAATCTTCATATGCAAACAGTAATAAACATTTATTGAGAGTTGATATGGGGCACACGTTGTCTGTATAATGATGAAGGGGACATACTGAGTCTGTGTAAGCCTTTGAGATTGTGTCATATACGGAAGATCCTGTGCAAAATATAGCCATTTTCTAGTGTAAAAAATTTACTTTACCTTTAAATGAATTCGAAACACAAATGAGCTGTGATCCATGACAAGCACAGCATTGGTGAATTTTTTTTTACCTTCAAAGAGGATTTTTTTTTTTTATAATTACCTTATAAACTGCACTTCATGTCAAATTTTTAAACATACTTATTTAATATTCTAATTGACTGAAGTTACTGTTACCAAAAAGAAAAACTGCATGTAACTTACACAAAGATGTAAAAGGAACTTGTATATCTGTAATATTACAAAACACAAAATTAGCAAATGACTGCTCTTGATAATTTAATAATAATAAATAATAATAACTATTATTATTATTATTAAACGTTAATCGCCAAAGAAACAGCATGTTGTACTCTAGTTACACAGACATTAGATGTCATTAGATGTTGTTCCTGATGCTAATCTAGAACAGAACATCCCGTTACAGGGCTTGATATAAAGCACTCATGTAGTTGTCCATCAAACAAATAAATGACCAATTCAGATAAGTCACAAGCCCAGAAAGACACTAAACGTATTTCAACTAAGAAATGTCTTTTTTTTATTATGGCCAGATATTTACACATTCATAAATCTGAGATTAAATATTAGTCAGGATTTATGTGGAGTCAAGTTTCATTTTTAGTGTGCTTAGCTGTTTACTGTCACCTCAAATAGTGTTATACATTGTGCAAAACTGACTTACAGTGATTCTAAGTTTAAAAAATTGCCATCAGTCTCAAGACAGCTCCACACACTACCAGCAGTTGACACCACCATTCAATTGTGAAGTGCTCATGTCAGCATCAATCCATGTGTACGAATAGCATTTAAAACCCAGTCAAATAAATGACAAATAAACTACTAGTTTATTTTCCGAGCTGGAGCATGCTTACATCATTGATGATGCGACTCTTCGGTTTAACAGAAAGAGAAGTGCTCTCGCTCAGCACAGTGGACATTGCTTCAGCTCTTTTGTTTTGTATTATTTTTAGTCGTTTGTGATGCAGTGACACAAAGTCAAATATTTTGCCGAACAGATCAACAACTTTTGACACTCATAAATCATCATAAAAGTCCTCATGCTGCAGGTATTAGGAGGTTTGCTAAAGGTGGAGCGAGGGGTTTGCATCTTTGATAAACTATGACAGTTCGCGTACACTGAAAAGTAAGAATGATTAATAAATCAATATGAAAGAGTCCCTTAAAAGTGACATTGTGTCTTCAGTTTGCACTCAGGCAAGCTTTGCACTCACACTACAAGTGTACTGCACCAAAGCTCAACTGAACCATGCTTTGGCACACCTCTTCCAACCGGACCAGGGTCGGCCAACTGATCTGCGCCTGGGCCCGATCAGTATACTCACACTTGTCAAACGAAACTGAAAATGTGCATGGGGACGGTTCAGATAGCCTAGTGTGAGTGCACCCCAAGTCTGTGGTCATGTTTAACTTTTTTTTTAATCTTGCATATCAATTAGAGGCTCCTTCGTACACACCGATTATAGAACTTTACACCTTTATATTATACAAAAAGTGTATATTATGAGTCTGTAATAAGGTAAAATTATATCCATGAATAATGCCCTGAATGAAGCACCACACTGCTTATTCTCAAGCAAGCATACCTACACAAGATGCAGTTGTCTGGTTTTAGGGCGACAATGATCCTCACAGAAACTTCAAGTTACCTCTACTTGTCCGAATTTGAAAACTGTAATTTTGAAAACTGTAAAATTTTTATAACATGTCCATCTAAAACATTTACTTGCCCAGAACAAGCATTAATGTCAAGACATTCAATAATAATTATAGATGCTGCTGAATCTCTAAATTTTTAGCATTTTTGTTTATGAAAATTTAGTCAGTGGGAGTGCAGAAACATTGCTGGTTAAGGCTCAATGCTGCAGCAAAAATGTATTAATTAAATGATAAAATGTATGAAGATGCTGTGAATTAAAACATTTCTTGTGAAAATTCATTTTAACAGTAGAAAAGACCCAGGCCCAAGGGACAGGATTAAAAAGGCTCCACTGAGAGGACACTGTGGACATATAAAAATGTAATGTACCAAGAACATTTTTGATGACACAAATGTGACTAGCAGCTTGCAAAAAAAAAAAAAAAAAAAAAAGAAGCTGTTTTAAAGCTTTACATTTTAAAAGTTCAAATGATAACAGACCAAAATAATGCCTTCCAGTATGTGAATACATTTATTTTTTAAGTACATTACTTTTATTTTGTTTACACTATGACTTCACAGCAATGCTTATGAGCAGGCTGTCTGTGTTTCAATTCATCATGCTTACTAAAAGTCCTGTTCTTCTAATTAACACGGAACCACTGGCCTTGTTCAATTTAGTGCTGAAGGTAAAGATTGCTGTGTTGTTAAAGTTGCACTGACATTTTTGTTTACATTTAACTGTGCTGTATGTCCCAGTGGTCATTTAATTTTACCTCACTTGGTGGCTGTGATAAACACATTTTATGGTGGCAGCTGACATATTTTTCTGTAAAATGCAGCATAACCAGACATTAGAAATTTTTGTAAATCTGTTTTGAAATCTGCATTGTAAAAAGCACCATAAATAAGCCACATCAAATATAACCATAACTGAAAATAAAGTGCATTTGATTGTTCATTTGCATCCTGGTTGTTATTACAGAGCATGTTAACTTCTAAGGGAGTACTCACACTATGCTATCCGAACCGTGCCCAGGCCCATTTCCCGGATCGGTTGAGAAGTGTGAGTGCTCTGAATCGGGCTTAGGCACGGTTCACTTGGGCGGCCCTGGCCCGGTTGGAAGAGGTGGGCCTGAGCGCGGTTCACTTGGGCTCAGGCGCGGTACGCTTGCAGTGTGAGTGCAAGCGTGCCTAAGCCCGAAACTGAAAGCGAGACGTGACTTTTAAGGGACTCACTGCACGACAGCTGCGCCTTCAGCAAACCTCCTAATACCTGCAGCACGAGGACTTTGATTGTTTATGAGCGTCAAAAGTGGCATATCAAACGACTTAAACGATATAACTAAAGAAATCTACACTGTGCTGAGCGAGAGAGCTTACTGAACAGCGCATCATCGATGACCTAAGCATGCCCAGGCCCAAATGTAATGTGAGTGCGGGCCGTCGGTGAGATGGGAGGGGGGACAAGCGTGCTTTGGCCTGGTTAAAGGCAACGGTACATAGTGCGAGTATGCTCTAACAATCATGTCAATGTGTCACAACCCCCCAGTTATTAGCATAAGGAGACTCAAAAATCTTATTTACAGCTTGTATATTGGACTTGCAAAAATGTAGCCTTGCAACTCAAATGTTCCCATTACAGTGAACAGGTGTTGTGTCACGCATCACAAAAAAAAGTGTTCAAATTATAGCTCAGTTCTCTTTGTTGGTTTGGTCTACATACAAACAAAGTCCTACTTTTGCTAGTACTAATGTGTACTTCAATGTCTGAAACCTATAATTAGCGTTATGTGACTTAAAATACAAATGAGTTGTGATCCATAACAAGCACAGCACGTGTCTTTCTCTGGCCCAGCACCAGGAAGCAGGTCTGAATAACACGATGCTCATGAACACGAGCAAATGAACATGAACATTCTAATTACACCTTTGTGATTGTGTGCTGCAGAGAACAGCCAAGATTGACCATACCAGTGCAGGTATTATGAGCAGCCACTGAGAAAAAAAAGACGACAGTACACTGTAAAAAATATTGAGTTTCACATGATTAATTTGTTAGGACAACATGAAGGAATTACGTTAATTTATTCATTTTTACAAATTTAAGTGGATTGAAGATAAAACAATTAAGTTGTTGCCCAAAAAAAAAACATTAACAATTGTGTTTCAGCTTATTTTAAATAAAAAATATACAAGCAAATGTCATTTTTTGAGTGTAGGACATGTAGGATTTATAGTATGTGGGAATGCAGAATGACAACTCCTGTCAATAAGAAATTGCACAAAAGTCGCATGAATTGCGACATAACCATTCACATTGGTGTTGCATTGCAAAATCGTGCTTAACAGAAATGATTGTGATTGGCCGTGAATGTTTCAGTTCACCTCACTTCACCATTGTACACGACTCCAAACACAAGATACAGGACATTGGAGCATTGTAAAGCTGCAAACATTAGTCGATTCATCAGTGGATCACTCGTCTGGCAACACATAGAAAGAACAGCTGATAGATGCAACTTTGAAACGCTCCAGCGTGTGCACTTGGTGAAGTGTGGTGAACTGATGACCCTCACTGCCAGTGTGTGCACTTGGTGAAGTGTGGTGAACTGATGACCCTCACTGCCAATCACAATCATTTCTGTTGAGCATGTGAACACAACGGCCAAACATCTGTGTTTAAGAATGTGCTCAACAGTGCTCAAATGTTAGCGGCAAATTGACATTTTTAAAATTTCAGTATTGATTGGTACCAAAATCCAGTATTGTGACAACACTATGGTAGCGTAGTAGGCATGGGATTCTGACGGTACAAAAACTTTGGATAAAAATATTACGATTTCACGGTATGATGGTATTGTGATTACTATTCTAAAATATGTTCTATTTTTAAACGTTGGGGTAAAAAAAAAAACACCAATTTTTTTACCCATTTAACACAATATAATTTATTTTAATAAAAATGTAAAATATTTTGGAACAGAAAACATGTCAGGCTAAATAATTAAAATAAATCATTGACTTCTGTTGTCTTCAGTTGCAAAAACACTGATTTCTTTACATCTTTGGATATCTCTTTTCTTTGGATATAAAGTAAAGTCATTGCACTGTTCAGCTCCATAGCATGCTTAGATGTTGGTTTATAAGCAATTTGTTTTTCAGATATTTGTTGAATCATGGCCTGACCAATAGCTTTTGATGTGGAGACACTGTTGCCCTAATAATAGTCATAAAAAACTGAAATATACCGTATAAATTTAGGTGGTTTTAAAAACGCAACTTTTCCAAACCGAGGTGAACCTTGAAACTGGTTATCATGCCATGCCTAACGTAGCCTAAGTTATTTCTAAAAGTGAAAAAACAGGCAAAACAAAAAGTTAGACACAATGTTGGTACACAATGTTGTGTGGTGAGCTTTACACGATTGTAGCATGTGTGTATATGCAATAGGCATGGTATGATAACTGGTTTCAAGGATTACCGGAAAAGTTTGGAAAAGTCATGTTTTTAAAACCGCCAAAGTTTTCTGTTATACCGTTCCTAAGGTATATGTAAGTTATGTTTTTCACAACTACTTTATTTAACTTTTTAGGGCAACAGTACCTTCAGCTGAAAAGGAACCTCCACATCAAAAGCTACTGATCCAAAATATTTAAATGTTTCTTAATATATAATATATTGAGTTTAATGGGAGAGAAAAGTTGTTTTTTACCCAGACATTTAAAAATTATTTTGGACCAGTAATCACAATAAAGTGAAATCGCGATATTTTTATCCAAGGTTATCATACTGTTAGAATCTTATGCTAGCCCATGCCTAATATGCAATGTATTTTTATCAATAGAGAAGTTGTGAAGTGCTTGTAATAGAGTTTAAATAGTATCTGGAATTCCTCAATCACACAGACAAAAAAAGATCTGCATTTCTGACATCTATATTGCATTTTAATGAGCAACATTGTGACTACAATAAGAACCACAAGGTTTGTTTGATCTTTCAGCCTTTTTATGCTCAGATCTTTTGATATCATGTCCTGATTTTCATTTGATTATATAGGTCTGGGTGCTTACAAATACCAATGTTACTGAATCAGTTCATCTATAGACCATTTAAATGTGGTAATGTCATTGGCCCATAAACATTTCCTGCTTATCAAACTATTTCACAACTGTAAGAAGAGGCAATTCAATCATAACTTAATGTTAAAACAGCTATCATAACAATATGTATCAATATGTGACTCTTTTTGAATTCTTGGAAGCGATACAAAATTAAAATGTAAAACAGGAAATACATTGGGGCCATTGTTTTTGTTTACATCCCTCAAAATGGTCTGTAAGCAGACCAAGACCTTACTTTTCAGCAGTCTTGTTCTGCACTAAGGTTCAGTTGGTTTTCAGACTTATTTAAATGAACCACACTCACAAAGCAATAGGAACAGGTTTTAATTGAACCAAACCTACCAAGGATGAAAATATCAATAAAAACATTTTCTGGGCTACTAAAAGGCATGTGGGCAGCTGTCCAGCTGATTTTTGCAATAGATAAAAGCCTTCCTTTTGCACTGCCCTGTCAGAAGACACCCAACACCATATCAATAATACCAAACAGATCATGAGACTTCTCCAGTTATATGAATGTCAAACTACATAAATCTTGACTCATCTCAATGCAGGTGATATTGTGAATCTGATACTGGCTTGTTGAGCTCCGGCTGAAAGTCCATTTGACCTGAAGCTTCACTGTCACACTAACCCTAAACGCTGATACAGATGATATTATCACTGTGCCCATCTCTGCTCTCTGTGCCCTAGTGTGGCAATGGGCAGGAATGTAGGGGCGTTAGTGGAAACAAAAGCACCGGCAGTGGTAATGATGACTTGGCTTACAGAAACACAGCACCCTGTGCATCGGGACAATAGTGGTCTCACTCACAGCAACATACAGAGAAAAAGAGTATGTGGGGATTTAGACAGTCAGCACTCTGGGGGGCCAATGTCACATTCCTCCCCTCTCTGGCACTACACTGATGCATCCATCTATTTATCTCTTCGTCCATTCATCAACTCAGCAAACACAGCCACTTCCAGTTAGTGATTGATCAGTACATCTGAGCAGATCTGTCAGCTAGCATGGATCCAACTATGCATTTATCTTTTGTTTATTATGTCCATCAATGGGATGCAAAGTCAGTGCAATTAATCTGAAGACTTCACAGGATTGAACCATTTGAACAATTTCAATATTGGCAATATACATCTTTGATAAAGAAATATTGAAAACAGATGGAGCTAACTGAACTATTCCAAAACTACTAACAACTTCAGTACTACACCAATATAAAAGTCTGAGTGCCTAAAAATTGAGTATACCAATTTAACAATCAAAATGACTAGAGTTTAAACCAGGGTTTCTGCAGGTTTCTTCAAGTCAATATTAAGACTTTTTAAGACCCTTTTAAAGAGCCCCTATTATGGGTTTTTGAAAATGACCTTCCATGTAGTGTGTAACAGCTCTTAGTGAAGTGAAATATGCAGCTAAAGCTTAAATCTGAAAGTGGACAGTTTTTAAAACTATTGATTCATCTATAAAAGAGTCCACTCATAGTGGTTTAAATGAATCATCTTCATAACGAATCTTCAGCTGTTTCATCATTACGTTGTCGCGAAACATAATGGTTGCGCGCGCAGACCCGGCAAAATTCAAACCTGCGGTCCCGCCCACTAACACAGCAGCAAGACGCTCATGAAGACGATGTGTTTACCTGGATATTATTGGAAGTGTGAGGGAAAAGAGTCGTTCAGAAATCTGCACGCTTAGTTTCTGCCTCCATCTTGTAATGGACAGACGACACCAGGGGTGCAGGCCAAATAAGGACAAATTATTAGGTACAGAGGCTGGCTGCTGAACGCTGGAAAAAGCTTCCGAATGGAGAGCGGGAGCCCGCGAAGATAGCTTGTCAGAGGACAGAGGAAGATACAACCTCCCGGCTGGGGATGTGATCGTTTAGAAAAGCAGAGTACAGGTAAGCATTTAGAACATATAGCTGTTCACGGACGAGGTGCCACAGCAATGATTGCAAATAGAAATGATCTACATGTTTTGTTACTAGTAACCGCGTGTACTGTATCAGGTTAACTCTTTATATTCTCATATCGCGTCTAATGCAACGTTATAAACGCGACGCGTGCTGCTTTGTTTACAGATTTAAAAGCTGTTTGTCGTTGCTATGGCCACCGTTAGCTGATCCTGCACACGTGCAGCGGTCAAGGTTCAGAATAGTTCAGCTTTTGCTGCTGTGTGGATTAAAACTGAATGTGTGTCATACTTAACAAGAGCAATAAGCTTGTGTTTAACTGCACTGCTTTCGGCGCTGAGGTGTCTGAATAGCACTGTTGAGAACCGGGTACTGTTTAATGTGGTGTTAGTAAGTTTACTTTGAAGCGTGTTTCGGGCGTCCGCTGCGATGAGATCCTATACCAATGTTGGCGACCCGGGGGCTTAATAAACCGCGCTGGCCATTTTACTGTCTCGCGCTGAATGCTGTCGACCAATGGCAACAGGCTGTCATCGGTCCAATTAGCGCAGATTAGCTTCGCGCTAAGCAGGGGTTTGGGAACAAATGAATCACTGAACGATTCATATGGGAGTCGCTGGGATAATTAGGTAAAAATAAATGCATATTATAAGACCATGAATGTGTTTTTTGACCTTGCATACATATCAGTATGTTGTTGGAGACCCATAAAACCGAAATATGACCCTTTTCAATGTGTAATAGGGGCTCTTTAAAAGACATTTATGAATAGGGTTGGGTACCAAAACCCGGTGCCAATATGGCATCGGTACCAATGTAACCGATATGCACCAGATCAAATCAGCTAGTGAATTTTGGTACCTAATTTGGGTGTCACCGGTGTAGTTTGTAGTTTTTGCACACTCTGTTCAAATAATAAAAGAAATAATATTAATGCAATTCAAATATATAGAATATGAACAGATGGTCAGTAGTCAACATTTGAAGTGGATCATCACCTTTCATCAAAGTTGTCTTAACACTCATTCTTGTCCTAGGATAATTTTGAAAAATGTTTCTGATTCACTTCGAATGTTGACTACTGTATACTTTAAACTTTAGTTATATTGTTTAATTTAAAATTATAAAATTATGTTTTCTGTCAAATAAAAGGTATTTCTAGAGTCATCCACTATAATCATGTGGCTCAAAAGTATCAGTTCATGCACCGTTTTGGCACTGGTACCGTTTTAAAGGAATCAATTTACCACCATTATCGAACTAACCCCCAAACCATACCCAACCCTAATTATAAGTGAATTTTAGACTTATACGGGGCTAAACATTAAGGATTTTTTTCTAATGTCCCAATTACTTCTGTAAATAGTTTTTTGTATTAATGGAAGCTCATGTATCAAGGGATGTGTTACTTTAGTTTTCTTTCCCTGATTAGGGAATTTAATTTGAAGAATTTGCTGAAAAAATGTCTAACAGCTGTTTTTGGATCGTAAAAAAAAAGCTTTGAGATGGATTACTGGTGATTGGGTGTCGGCCCGATAGGGCAGCTTTATTTGGACAGGAAAATTAAGACCCGTTTAAATTATTTAAGAGCTACAACACAGTATTTCAGTGAATTTAAGAAAACTTGAAAACAACTGTACTATTGACAACTGGAGAAAAATAGAAGTTCAGGTACAAATGTAATGCATAGCGAAGTTCTTTTTACTATTTGCACTTTTGGCTCAACTGAAAGTTCAGAGTTCCGTTCTTTTAAAGAGCATCCTGTTGGCAAGAGATTATTACTAGTTTGTAGTTTTCGCACACTCTGTTCAACCTGGGAGCTCCTCTTTCAACAATATCCCACTTATTCAGTTGTTTTGAATTTATTTATTTATTTCTCGATTCAACTTTAGTTTATAATTAACAAAAAAAACAAGATGTTAAAGTGCTAGTTTGCCAAAATGAACATACATTCATTACTCCATCCCAAACTGAATGTCTCTAGAATAAAGATATTATGAGAAATGTTTCCATATTTTTGTACATACAGCAGGAGTCAATGGCAACCAAAACTATTTTGATAAGCAAAAATGTTGTTTGCAAAAGACAACACATTTGTACTAGCATGAGGACTCATAAACAAAGACAGAATTTTGACTTAAGTATGTTTTAGAATAATTATGTGCTATATGTGCCATGATATTAAATCATCCAACAGGAACAACTGCATTGTGGGTAAATTTCATGATAAGCTAATAATGAGCTGCTGAAATAGGTCAGCATGTAAAAGCAACAGAGAGACAGAGATTCACATTATGGGCCACCTGAAGACTACGCTTCATCATCCAATAAAGACAAATATGATTAAGACAATAATTCAGCACAGAGACAAAGAATGATTCTTTTTATCACAAGGCCTACTCAGAGCGATTACATAAGGACCAGATCTCAACATTTCCAAAAGAAAAACAGTTTAGCAGCACATACAGGCAGTACACACAGTACTCGACCAGTTCAGCATGCAGGAACGAACAGAGAGAAGTTCAATAACAGTCAGCTGCACAAACTGCTGCTTAGTTGGAAGGACATTTTGTCATGTTACCTGAAAAAAATGAATTTAAGTCGAATACAGCGAGCAGGAATGAATCAAATGTGCTTTAACGGAGGACTCAAAATAGCAGGTAAGCTAAACGGCTCCTCGAAATCCCCGTCCAGAAGAGATGAGAGCCTGTCCAAATGAATGAGACGGTGACGGTCAACAGCAGCACGAGCGGCCGTAATCCCCCCCTCCATACCCCGCCGCATGCTGCGTTAATGTCATCAAATCCCGTGTTTTCGCCCTATCACTCTATATATACAGGATGCAATAACAGGACCTGTCATGTCCGACTTAATTCAAACATTAAACACACTAATCATCCCAAGAAATCCGTTCAAAACACTGGCATTATAGGCTGTTGTATGCTACAGTTAAGTGCGTTAGGTTTAACAACTACCTGTCCTCATCTTCGTGACAATTTGACTATTTTGGTGATGCTCTTTCTAGTCTCGGATTGAGACAGCGCAACAGCTAGAGAGGCCATGCATCCCCCTCCACCGCCTATGACAAATCAAAATAACACAGCAGATGGTGTGCAAGAAGCCCACGATGAATCACATTGCATATAAAATGTCAAATACCGTTAGCTCGCGCCGATATACCTCACATTAGTGTGTTGAACCGTAATGTTTGGGTGGAAAGCTCACATGATGGTCTGGGATAGGAGTGCGCGGTGGACGCACAGACACACGCCGAAACAAAAGGCGAGCAGCATGGTCATTTATAGCACTCGCGGGCACACGCGACCCATGTGTGATTACTAAACGATATAATACTGCACAATTGTGACAAGCGTATCGCATAGGGTGACCATAAATGATTGGTTTTGACTAAAGCTTGAAAAGAACAGCCCGTTGCGTACACACAGACTTACCGATGGCGTGGCTGTGTTTTCAAATCCAACGAATCTCAACGTTTCTCTTAGGCGAAGACAAAGCGGAATGGTTTCGTCCAGATCACATAGGTGTTCCTGTTTTCGTCCCGTTTAAAAAGCCCGATAGCTCTCGGTAGTTTTTCCGTTAAATCCGCATCCTTTAGTGTGTGGGTTTGATTTTTTTTTCTTCAGCCCGGGCAGCGCGAGCGGTTATAAAACATAAAGCGAATCCCTCTCGCGTGACGGTGAGCTCAGGTAACCACGCCGATTTCAAACCGTTATTTCAGTTCTCGTCGATTTGTTGAATTCCTCCGTTATTGTCATGCAGCCTTGGTGTCCACGCGACCTCCGGCGTGTCGCTCCTGTCTTTAGTCCGACGGACAGACGAAAGAATGAATGGTGACGGGGGGGTTGCGGGGGCTCAGTCGCATCATCATCATCGCACTCATACATACAGCGCGAGCGCCTACACACTGGAGACAGGAGCGCGCGCGGGACACGTCTCATTAGTATGTTTCACGCATTTCGGGCCCCGAACACACAACAAGAAGCGAATTAATACCGCTGTTCCGTTACTCGCTGAGAACGTTTTCGTGAAGCTCATGAGTGTATTAAAACAATTGTGTCTCTGAACATCAGAGAAGGCAGCCAGGACTACATGCCTGTCCGCTTGCGGATGGATATTTGCCATATGCAAATTAGATCGAATAAATTAAGGGTGATAAACAGGCTTGTAGGTATCAAGTGTGGCACACTGCAATTTGGTCTGCTTTACAAGTAAATGGTAGACTATCAGTAGTCTAGCTGTTTAAGTTTTAGTTACTGTAAGCTTACACAGTGCCCCACACATGTTGCTAAACAAGGCTGGATCCGAGGCCAGGTTAAGTTGCGAGTAAATGTTTTCAGGTCAGGTTCCATTATTTTTTTTTTATAGTTTTTTCTCTGGCCCTATGTCAACACTGAGAGGATGATTTTGTCAATGAGATCAAAGTTTTAAGTAAAAACCTTTCATAGGGATAAGCATAAACACAGTTTTCAGGTATGTGTGAAAATGGAAGCAATAACACTTTTTTATTTTATTTGATGTCACCCGATCTACCAAAAACAAGATGGTGGATGGTGTTGTATTGCCTTGTTCTTAAGCTGAGATTGCTTCTGTTGAGTTTATTATTTAACATCAGTTTAACTTTAGACAGAACACAAGTACACTTTTACTCATATGCATACAAAGGCATGGCAAAGCATCTGATCACTCATCTGAGATCACAGCAGTTAGCAAACAACAAGGATCCTTTGATTGATTACTTGATAACCAAACACAAAGCACAGACTCCAGTTTTTTTAAGGTGTCATCACCACTTCTTGCCATGCAAGATGCATCATTTTTAGTTAGTTTTGACAACATTGTCTTGCAGAGTCTTTTTAAAATCAATAAGAAAAATGTTTCATTTTTAGTATATTGTTGTCATGTAAATGCACCCTCAGATATAAATCACAATAAGGGAAAAGACAGTTACAATTTCCATTTTATGCTGACCTTAACCAGACCCAGACCCCCTGTGTTGCATGATGGGGCCTCCATAGTTATTTGCTTGCAGCAATACGGTTGTATCTTCTGTTACATTTTAGTACCAATAACTAGCACCTCTCAGTGTTTAAATTCATGATTATGAATTAATCAGAAGCTCCAGTGCATTTGATTAGGACTTGAAGATGAGGCCCTCCCTCACATATGCTCCAGTAGATACATGAAACAAACAGGGGCCTGTGTGTTTTTCTAGAGGGAACTCTAGGACTGGGGGATGGGGTCTTCGATCCATTTGGGGGTGGTGGTCAGACTGCTTGGGGCCTCTGGGCATGTGCCCCACATGATGGTCAGTAATCACAAAGCCAGCACATAAACAATGCATCAGGACATGAATGTGCTACATACACCATGCCAAATCTGATGGTAGTAGTACTTGCTAATAATAAAAAAAGTACCGTACACTATAAGAAAAGTATGAGACCTGCATATCACTGGTTCTGCATTCTAACAAACCAAGGTTCTTTAATGTGACTGATGATTAAAAACATCTATAGAACTTTACTACTTCACAACGATTTTTAATTTAATAAAACATTAGTCTAGCATGTTCCCATATAAAATATGTTGCCACTGGAGCATACAATGGACATTGTCATGTGGCGTTTCTATAGCACAAGATACAAAAAACTGATCATGTTAGTTCCCATGTCTTATTCCAGTAGGTCTCAAATATTATTCCACTTACATGCTCGGACGTTATTTTACATGTTGCTCAATTTCTGAGTTCTCTGTTGCAGAAGCTCTGAACAAAAAGAAAGTTGAATCTGAACAGACAAATACTTTAAATAATAAACACACTTACAACCTTATCAAGTATTAACTTGATCTGATTTCTGACCATAGATTAAAGCTCAGGTTTTAGAACAAAAACCATCCACGTCCACACTGGCATTTCACCTAGCATTTCTGAACAGCTCTCCGTCCACTCTACACCACTGAAAAAAGCACATCACGTGACCACACACACTCTGGCATGTGCTGCAGCGTATGCGCATGTCTGAACTCCACGTCAGTGGGTGCTTTGAGCACAGGTCCCCAGATGAGAGCAGTGCACGTCAGACAGTTCATCAAGGATCTTCTACTGGATCTCATCTCACTATAGTTGTTAAACTATATTGATATTTATGATATTTAATTTATCTTCTCTATATCTAATGACTCTTTGGTCTTTTGAATCCATTCTTTGTTCTCAGGTAACGTGTTTTGGGTGAACGTAAAGATAAGTTATTATATTAATGTAACTACGTACGTTATACTTTTATAACAACCAGTATTGGTTATAAAAACTGATATTCAGCAAACGAGACAGGGTATGTTTGTATTTTTCAATGAATATAAAAGAAGGCAGTTATGTTATAGGCTCCATTTTGTTATAAATGTGCATAAAGTGAAGATGACGGTCATATAAATATGTAGCTACACGACGCCTTAACATTTTTGGTGTCTGTAAAGTTGCTAATATCAAAATGAAAATAGGCAGTTCCTTATAATCCTTATATATGTTTTCATTTTATTGTTGAGAAAGTGAAACAACTTAGCCAGATGATGCGAATGATGTTACAAAGTACACTGTTCCCTTTAAAGATTTACCCGACGTGTCCTCAGGAGTTTGTTTTCCATATCAAACTTGCAAAGCCTGAACTTTGTGTAGGCTACTTAATATTGAGGAAAAAATCCCCAATCAGATAGGGGAATGTATGCAACCACGTCACACGGAGCAGCAGTGTTTTAAAACCAAAACAGCCTCTTCAGCGTTTTCAAAATGCTCCGTTTTCAGGGCTCAAAAACTCTGGGGTGTTGTGGATGGTAGGCATAACCGTAGGAAAACTTATGCGATTTAAAACTAAAAAGTATTAGTGTAAACGGGGCCTTACTGATGTCTGTCTGACCTGTCTGATCTAAAAAATGTCCACCCCTCCCACCTAGACCGATCCTCGTTCCTACCTGGTTCCCCTATTTTGAAAGGGCACACAATAGTGTGGGAGACAAAGGAAAACAGCTGAGTGGGCAGCACTGTGTATGCTCGTGTACTGGGGCCCTCTCTAGCTGTGACAGACTGGCTGAAGCTCTGCTTTCATAGACCTGCTTTCTGCTCACTTCAGCACATTCAGTCTCTTGCCTTCTGTCTCTCACTCTTTTTTCCGATTTATCTTTTTTGTGTCTGTCTTCCTGTCTACAAGTTCTCTGTATTTTTATCTGTCCTACTGTATGTTTTTTTTTTTGAATGGCAGTGAGGATGTTGAGAGGTTGGGGTACTTTGATTTGTTAGTGATGTAAAGTTCTGGTGTGTCCAACTGCTTGTTAATGCAATGATCTGATCAGCCAATTACAAAGGGTTTGAGCATGCAGATGTGGTCAAGGCTGAACTTGCCTTGATCACATATGCATGCCCAAACCCATTGAGCTGCTGTCATGTGATTAATTGATTAGATAATTGCATCAGAACAAAGAAGAAAAGTGATTTAAATGACCTTGAATGTGACGATTGCTTGTGCCAGATTTCTGAAACGGGATATACTGGGTTTTTACACAAAACAGTCACTTGGGTTAGAAAATGGTCTGAAAAAAAGAAAATATGCAGTGTTCTGTAGGTGAAAATAATTTAACCCTGAAATGAGGGAAGCTCAAACCACAGTCAAAGCAGAGAAAGTGTGGAAAGTCAAGCCCATTTCTAAAAGGGAGGTAACGTATGGCACATTTCCTCTGGGCAGTACAGTACAGTATGGTACACATTTATATTTGTTTCCAATGTCAAAGGCAGCAAAACAGTGAACCATACTGTACCACTTTTTGATAGCACACAGCAATTTAACATGGTTGACCAAAGCTCAAACAAAGCTTGTCTCTTCTTCTGACAAACAGCCACATGCAAAAAAGCAAGAATGTGATGTCCTCTATTGTTGCTTGCAGAGTCGTTCAAATCCAAAAACTGCTACCGCTATATAAGCCACATGTCTACATTTGAAATCATGAACTTGAGTTAGCAAAAGATGCGATTGTGAATGGCTTGTACAGCTTTCTTCTTCAAGCAAGAATGACATTGATTGTACCTTTGTGTCAATACACCAACACTAAGTAAAGGTACTATTGGCAGTGGAAATGCACGCCTGGTCAGAGCGACCCATACTGAAACATACTGAACCGTACTGCTCAGTGGAAATAAGGCATAAGGTTTACCATTACTTATAGGTTACCATGGTAACTTACTCTGTGATCCTAGTCTATTAAGTATTTTATTGTATTTCAGGCACAAATATTTAACAAATTTTAAATCAAGTTATGATATGTCTATAAACAAATCTATATTTCAAGAGTTCACACTTAGATATTGTTTGACAAATGTTAGAAGGTTTGGCATGCTGTCCCGGGAGAGAACCCTGAGCTCTGAGATGATTGAGCCCAGTGCTCCCGCCTGGTCGATAGAGCATGTAAGGGGAGTACGAGATCAGGTGGTTCTCGAGAGCTCCCTATGGTAAAGGAAGAAAGGAGGAGAAGGAGTGGATGGGGGGTTTCTTCGGAAAATGAAGGTAAGGGAGTAGTTTTTTACTAGGCTACTTATAGTGAGTTTGGATTAATCTGATGATAACTCATCTGATGAGTTTGGCTAACTAATAATAGTAGATGAGAGACCAGCTGCAGTCAATCATATCACGTGCTCCTCTCGAAATTAGTTTGTGAAACTTCACAAAATGGGGGCATCTAAATTAAGTTTAGACTTAAAGACTTTAAGGTCTAAATAAATTATCTGCCATTGTGGTAATAAACATATGCTTAAAATAAATCTAAAACAATCTTATCTGGAGTGTCTGTTACTAAGTGCAATTTTACAGAAGCTCCGTAAAGAACAAAGCCTTAGATGATGTAAGCAGTAGTGACCAGGTTTGAGTCTGGATTTTGCCAAGTTCTGATCACAATAAAGTTTATTTTCAATAAAAAACAAATGTTTTAATATAAATAGCTGATAATGATTGTTTGATGAAGCATTTTTACACTCATATATTAATTTATACTCTGTTATTATTGAATCCTGTTATTGTACAACAGTTGGTTGAACCTCCTTATTAAAACGGGTCCCAGACTGCAAATAACCACCTGTTACAGCTAATGCTTTCACATGAGCATTTATGAATGCATTGAACAGATCGAACCTTGAGCTACAGCAAAAGAAGAGCATACACCAGTTAGCTGAGAACAGCAAAAAAATTAAGCTTCAATTCCCATTGACTCACCAAAACGTAAATGATAGATGATTGTAAGGTATCTTGGTCATGACTTCTGCTGTGGCATTCAGATGGTCGGGTAAGAACCTGACTTTGTATCAATGAGTACATTCACATAAACACAGACAGTCCGATTTTATAATACGATTAAGACAATACTCTGATTAAGAGTCTACCATATAAACAGCTATTTTTGATGAGCTTAATCTGACTATTTTTAGAACCAAACTAATCAGAAATCAAAATAAGACGTGGAGTATGCCGTTTTTAGTCACATTATTGAAGTGCAGAAAAGACATGTAAACACCTTAATCAAACTTTTACAGTCATGTAGGATTTTCACCGCATTTTGCGACAGGATAGTCTATACACACACGGCAGTTTGACACTATTAGACACCTGCATTGCGAAATGCAGAGTTTTTTCCCATACAATTCCCATATTCCCTTAAAACAACACTTTTCCAGCAGCTCATACTCACATCCAATATCTCATTTGTCACGGGGGCATGCATGAAATGAAAAACTTTTAAACTGCATGAAAACTGCAGTTAAAGTCGACAAATTAAAAATGAAACACCCGAAATTACATAAAACTCCAGAGGAAATGTGGATAGTGCAATGACGTTAATCGAACTATGTACTATAAAATGTCAAATGAAATCATGAACAAAACATTCAAAAAGCAACTCATGTAAACACCTTAATCATATTATTCAGATTAAGTCAAATAATTTGATTACTGATGTCCATGTAAACGTAGACAGCGATACAGGCTGCTGTTGGTGATGTAATGTGTGTGAGATAATTTCTTGGCAAATTTTGCCAATTCGTTCCAATTGAGCATTTAATAAACTTCATAGTCACCTGAGTATTGTTGCTGTTCATGTCCATCTCTGTATGACAACAGTGTTGGCTTCTTCCAGCAGTACAATGGGCCATGCCACAAAGCTCCAATCATTCTTTCAAAAACAATTTGAAAAAATTTAAATATTTAAAACCTTTATTTAAACGAGCACACTTGTAATTGCAAACAAAACCAAGCTGACTTATGAGCACACTGTTGAGTCTGTCTGTATTTGTGTTTTGTGTGCACAGGCAATTATTTTTGCTTCAGGCTCATAGCATGTGTCCAGTTTTGGATCTTCAAATCTGTTGGCTTTGACCACCAGGGACTGTGTGCTAAGATAGATGGAGTCTTTCAAGTCTGCGGCTAAGCTGAACACACACACACACACAAACACTATGCTGATCCAATGTAGATTGAGTAGATGACTGTTTGATTTATGACAACTCTTGTTTCTTGATACTATTGACTGATGATGTACCGTAATGCTGTGATCACAAATGTGCTCAAGAGAAACCACACGACGAAACGCAAATACAAACTACCACATCCCTCCTTCTTTCTTTCTCTCTCCTTCTTCTCCCCTTGTATCTCTCTCTTTCTCTCACTATCCTTCTCTCCGACCTACTAAAAGATATTTATATTCCTCTCACAACCTCCTGGAGTCATCTCACTGGGACAAGCAAACTATTTCTGTTCTTGCTCTGTTTCTCATTCTCACACCACCAAGTTCTACCTATCCTCCAAGTTTTTGAAGGTCGCCTAGCTGTTCCACTTTAGACCACAAGAATTGCTGGCTTAAAAATAGGACATAGAATGTAGGGGTTGCAGAGGCAGAATGACTGTAAAGGGATCAGGACGAAACCAAAGAGATTGCACCGTAATTTAGGTGATGACATTTGAGGCAAGAAGATGAAGATTTTGCTTACATAAGAAACCAGGCAATGCACTCAAACAGCAGTGGCGGTGATTCCTCAGAATCTGCAAACAAACAAAAATGAACAACTGCATCAGCGTAGCATCTGGAGATGATCCCAAGTATATTACAGATTTATGTAAGCAATACCGTATGAGCTGCATCCCCTTCAGTCAAGACAGTATTTACAATATATTGCATTCACAAAAATGCTAGGTTGTTTCGAATCAAATTTGGATAAAATATGAGCAAACCCAACCATTGAGATTATTCATGTCTTAACCAAATTTAGGTTGAAATAACCCAGCATGTTTTAGTGTAAAACATCTAAATATTAAAGGGGTGGTTCACTATGATATATTTTAAACTTTAGTTGATGTGTAATGTAGCTGTGTGAACATAAACAACATGTAATATGCTCAAAGTTCAATGTAAAGGGAGACATTGGCTTTTACAGAGTTAGTTTAGCAAAGCCTACAGCGAACGAATTTGAGGGCTAAGTTAATGCTAGTTATGCTAGTGAGATCACAAGGACTTTCGGTAAAGTGCATTCACCACTCGCACACACCTTGCGTAGAGCTTATTCTGTTTCTGTATTTTTTATTTTATTTTATTTATTTATTTGACATTGGTATCACAATTACACTGGACAACCAAATGCATTTGTTTAAGTGTTTTAGCAAACTTGCTAATTTTCAACACCTGTCCACAGGAGGCTTGACAAAATGGAAATATAATAACACATATACACAACATTATAATTCTTTACATGAAATTACTGAAGTCAAAAGCAAAGGCGACATGATCCAACAAACTAATATTAAACTATTTGTGCAAACACTGCTATTTTGTTTTTAACCACTTTTTAAGAATGCTACTAAAATGTTTGATATTACTTTCTGATTTTAGGCTAACTGGTAAATCATTCCACAGTTTGGCTCCCTTTACAGAGAAAACAGATTGACCAAATGAGGTCTTACACTTTGGCACTAGACAGTCACTATTAGCAGTTGCCCGTGTGACTCTGAGAGGTTTGATGCCTACTGATTAGATCAGAAAACAGCATTGAAACATGATTATTTAGGCATTTAAAAACCAATTTACGATAATTAAATTTATTAAAACTATTAAAACTAAAAAGGTTGTTTACATAAAACATCACTATGATGCCATCGCATAAGCTTTAAGTCCATAATTTTAACTGCTTGTTTATATATAGAATCAATAGGCTTCAATGTAGTTAAAGAGGCTTGTGACCCTGATGTAATGCAATATGACAAGTGAGAGAATAGCATTGTGTGCATGTATAATTTTGCAGTTTGATATGTTAAAAAACCTTATAATAAAACAAAAACAGTTTAGACTTGGCTTAACTTTCTTTCTTATATTTTTAACATGACTATCAAATGTTAAATTATTGTCTAGAGTTATGCCAAGATACTTAAATTCATTCACTTCTTTAATAACTTTATTTTTAATCAGCACCTCAAATGTATCCCATAGAGGCCTATTTTTTATAGAGAAGCACATATAAACTATTTTAGAAATTTAGGTTTCCAGAGGACACAACACAGAGGACACAACACAAAGAGAGAAGTGCTTACAATTTAATTTTAATTATGTTGCAGAGAATTATAAAAAAAAATATATATATATAGCTCTAGCATTTGACAAAGGACAGCTTCCAGAATCTCTCCTCATTTAGTGCTGGATTCGGTTAAAACTCTTCCAACCAACGAAGCTGTGGATTGTGATCCACAACCTGTAAGTATTTTTATTTGTTAAAATGTATCAACTACAGCCACAGTTTAGTGCCGTTAACTGTATGTTGTAGCGAGGACGTAAACAAGGATGTAAACAACGGGAAATGTTGTTTAGCTACAAATTTAGCTACAAATTCATAACCGCTGTAAACACCCACAATCCTCAGCAGCGCTGCAGTGTCTCTCTATGCGGCCACTTTCCATGTGGTCTACATCTCAAATAACAAACTCGCAAAAGATAAAAAAAAAGTTTTATATTACTTACGCATGCTTATTCCGAATATAAGACACTCATCAGATGGTATTTTAGGGAGCAGGCGTGAGGTTCAGCTGTGTGCTCTTCATTTTTTCTGTCTGATTTAGGCAGCTAACATTGCTAAGAGCTGCTCTGACTGCACTGTTAGAGGGCAAAAAGTGCGTGCTTGTCGGGGTTTGACATAGAGCCAATCCGCGAATCGCAGCACATTATGTTAGCTGACCAATCAGAGCCTCTTGAGGGCAGCCTTTCAGATGAACTAGGAAATATGACAGTTGTTTTCATGTTCACTGAGTAGCTGTATATAAACAAAGTTAAATATATAAAAAAAAAAAACATGATTTTCTACAAATGAAGCATGAGCACACATTGCTTTGAATCTTATAAACACAACCTAGCCCTAAACATACACTGTGGACCACCCTTTTAAAGTGATATGCATGTTATTAATATGTTAATATTTAAAAGTAAATAATTAAAGGTGTAACATTCCTCAACAAAGAACAGAACAGATCAGAAACTGGAAACCTCCGTGAAGTTGGCCCTTCACCCAACACTAAACATCAGCAAAATAATCTTATTCGTTTGTGCTGGTTTGCACTGCGAAAATATTTCTTTGTGCTGTTTTGGTTTTTGAGATATTAAAATAATATTTGTAGGTCATTCAGTGGTCATACAGCCCCCCACATGCTTCAAATTCACCCCAAATAGTCTCATTTGTGTGTGCTTCCTTTGTGCTGGTTTGTGCCAGTGAAAGTTCTGTTTGTGCTTGCTGTTATTAAAATATTACACATGGGCAATGACGTCACCAGCGCCCTGACAAGCTCTAAGATCTAAATTCACCCCAGATAGTGTCCTATTCTTTAGAACCTCAAATGGTTTGTGCTGTTCAATAGTACTGTTCTTATGCACTGTCAATTTCTTTTATAACAAAATATATCTCCTCACACAGACATACCTCTACTTCTCTTTTAGAATGAGAATATGAACTCATAATAGTACAGCGCAAAAAAGCCGCATCTTATATTTTTTTATATAAGCACCTTACTAAAAGAGATAATTTAGCCAAACTTGAGTTGTTTACTTAGTTGTTTTTGCTGAACACAAAAAACATAGAAACCAGAACCATCCGTTTAATAAAACAAAATTAAAATATTCGGGCAGCAGGTGGTGCAGTGGGTAGCGCTCTCACCTAACAGCAAGAAGGTTGCTGGTTTGAGCCTCGGCTGAGTCAGTTGGCATTTCTATGTGAAGTTTGCATGTTCTCCCCATGTTCACGTGGGTTTCCTCCGGTTGCTCCGGTTTCCCACACAAGTCCAAAGACATGTGGTATAGGTGAATTGGGTAAGCTAAATTGTCTGTAGTAGAAGTGTATGTGTCTTTCCCAGTGATGGGTTGCAGCTGGAAGGGCATCCGCTGCGTGAAACATATGCTGGATAAGTTGGTGGTCCATTCCGCTGTGGCAACCTTAGATAAATAAAGGGATTAAGCCGAAAAGAAAATGAATGAATATTCCAACATTAAGCATTAATCTGCTTATTTACACACTTTGATCTGTGTATGTGTGCAGTGTATGGTCCCATAGTACATTGCAAATTGCCTTTAGCTATTATTAAGTGTCTTGCTATTGTGCATATCTGATGGAATCCAAATGAAATGAGAGAAGACTGAATAAATATAGAAGGAATGAGAAGGGTGCACCAAAATTGGCAAAAGAGCTGAAAGGAAAATAAAAAATGAAAGAACTAGAAATGAGAACAGCGGGAAGATGACAAATAGGTTATTTTTCTGGTATGTTTATCACCGGTTTCTTTCCAGAATGCATTGTGTGGACAGTGTCAAATGATATAGCCTTTACAAGACGCTACAGATGGCTGCGCAAGTGTGTGTAAGGCACAATAAGCCTACATTGTGAGAATCAAACGTCCCCTCAAGCACAGTAAAACCTAAAACCACCTACATTATAGAAAGCAGCCAACAAGGAAAACAACCAAATAAACACACTAACTCATGTTTTAATAAAAATAAAAACATGCAGATAAGTTCTGTGAGGTTTAGAATGAAGATTAGGAGATATGAAAATATCTTTAGCTCAGTATAAAAATAGCAGTCAATAGAAACGCCACACCATAACACAAAAACAAACGTGTAGGCTACATTACATAATCGTTAGATTGTTCTTTCAGTCACCAGCACACGAATCTAGCATGGAATAAAAAAAAAAAAAAAAGATGAACAGATGAGAGGCGGAAGTAATGAGAAAAAAACCCAACAGGCATTTTTTGTTTTTAAAAGATGTCTAATAGATGTCTAATAGATGTCTAGTGGTGGAAAGAGTACCATTACTTGCCTAAAATGTAGTGCAAGTAATGAAATGCAAGTAAAAGTATCTGTTGTAAATATTACTCAAAGTATGAGCAAAAAGACCTTTTAAAAGTACTCAAGAGTAGTGAGCAATAAGTATTACGTTGTAAAAAAAAAGCTGATGCATTTACATTTAATTTCTGGATGTGTGTAAACGTAACATTCTGTAGTGCATTTAGCTATTGCCTAGAAGGCACTCAATGCCATAAGACGTTCTTATTAGGTTAGATTTAGGTTGTGATGTCAGCTGATCAAAAATCAATGTCTAGCCAGCGTCTAAGGACAACATTATTTTGTTGTCCAATAACGACATCGAATGTCACTGACATTTTGTTGATTTTAGGTTGTGTTAGAAAGTGACCAAAATCCAACGTTGAGCCAACATCTTAAACCAACATCATATTGACATCAAATACTGACATTTATTCATCAAGTAAGGTAACCAAAATCCAACGTCTGATAGATGTCATAGTGGTAATGTTAATACAACGTCAAGCTGTAACATCATTAGATGTTGATACTAGGTTGCTTTTAAGTTGGACGTTGGACATTGACGGCCTTACGTTGGGTTCTCATGTCAACCCAAATTTCATTTCCAAACAAAATGCAATGTGCCCATGACGTTGGGGTTCAACGTCAATCTGACGTCATGTTGACGTCTTGTGCCTGCTGGGTGTTTAAGGCCATTTCAGTCATCATACAGTAAACATCCGTCATCTTCTCATCAGTAACATGCAACTAAACAGTCTCTGGATCCATGTGTGTAAAGATTTTGGATACCTTCTTGGACACTTTTTAATGCTTCCAAACAGTTTGCTGCAATTATAAAGTGCCCATGACTAGTGGTAATTCATTATGATGCGATTTACCTTCTCTGTGCGATTTGATTGGACAGGAATTACGGGACTGATTTTTCTAATCCTTACAGACAAGAAAAAATAAAAGTAGTGGAGTAAAAGTACAGATACAGCACAAAAAATGTACTCAAGGGAAAGTAAAAGTACACATTTTAAAACGTCTTATTAAATTACAATTCCTGAGAAAAACTACTCAATTACAGTAGTTTGGGAATTTGTCATTTGTTACTTCACACCACTGTGTCTAGACGTCTAAACAGTAGTCTTGGCTAAAACAAGGCTAAATTTGGGCTGGCAGTGAAAATCTGTCTAATCTGTCTATTTGACCACTAGTCTAGTTTTGGGCTATTCTTAGACGTCTATTAGAATTTCACTGACCGCCCATGTTTAGCCTTGTTTTAGCCAAGCTGTCTTCGTTTAGATGTCTGTTAAACATAAAATTGTTTGCTGGGAAGACACATACTCTCTTCTCAATTGTGTGTACCGAGCAGCATTATTCCATAAACACACTATCCATTTTGATAAAGTTACATGAAATAACCCAGATATCCCAAACAAGTTCTGCCCTCAAACTTTAGCTACAGACTATTTTAATCAATCACCAACCTAAAATAGCCATCTGAAACCAGGACACTCAGAATCATGCATGCAGTCCCGCTCTCTCTCTCTCTTTCAAACAGACACACGTTCATTATGGAATCCTATTTTGTGTTATTTAGGCAGAGTGACATTGCTACTGTTTTTATTAAAGCGCCGAGCCTGGAGACATGTGCCACATGATTCACTCGTTGGGTAACTGTGACTTTGATACAAACTCAATCTCTGACCTCATTAGAAAGAGACAGAGTGGCACGGGGATAAAGAGAATTAAACAACATAGAGGGAAAAAGGAAAAGAAACTGCTATAGACAAATCAGGTCAACTAAGATTTAGCAGGATAAGGTTTGTTCAGCTCCATCTTTCTGCAGGGTGAAACCCATTCGTGTGTTCTAGTCTTCCAGAAATGACTCTTCATGACCAAACACCAGCCGAAAAAACATATGAAACCTTGCACTTGTATGTGTGTCAGAATGTGTTTAAATCACTACGAGCATTTAAGTCACTGAAAGACTGTGTCCTATATTTTAGGTACCTCTGGGTTCGGTACCAAGAGAGACTCGCTGACCTATTCATGCGCCTTTCTAATTACGCTAATTAAGACTTAACACGACTGAGGCCTGCAAAGCTGAGCATTATCTCATGAGGATGAGCTGTGCACGTAGGAACGTAATATTATTAATGACATATTATTAGTATAAACACATATTAGGTCACGTAACAGACTGTGCAGCTTACATAACCAAGTTCTGTCTTTCAGTATGTTCAAATATCTGCTGCACCTCTCTTTCTTCGTTCCCCCTCTGCAACTGGAACAGGCTATCAGAACATCAGATGTTTCTTGTTGCTATGCAACCGGTATATGGGATGGTGGGTTATTCTGTGCTGTGCATGGCACTACTTAACCATTCAAACGCAGAGCCATCTGCATCAGCGGCACAATGAGGTAATGTATGTGAGATCCTGAAGTAAATGTGAGAGGGAGTCTAGGAGGATCGTCATTCGGTGCTATGAAACGTGATGCAAACAGACCTGTAGATAGAGAAGAATTAAATGTGTGCTTCAGATTGATAGACATTTCTGAATCCTGCCTTGTTTTATTAATGGTTTATGTGAAATAATCGATATGAATTCATAAGTGAGCAGCTTTTTCAACTTAAGATATCCAACGAATATTCGCGATTTCTATTCATAGTTTAATTAAGTCAAATAAAATTTTATATTCTGTATATGAATACATATGAAGGCATTTATACAACTGTTTTACAAGGATTATCCAGTGGCTCTTTCTGAAAGGTACACGGTATAGGTGATTGTGAATCATTCACTTAAACAATGCATTCTAACAGACGATCTGCATCCGAAAGCATTTTGTTTTTCATATCTAGAACACAAACATCAGTATGTGCTAGGAATATTATTTGGGCAGCTACATACAGTCAAAGTCAGCACATTATAGACCCTTTTCACATTTCCGGTATCCTCAGTAGCAGAAGGCGTCATGGTTGGGTAAACTTAGAGTGCAGTGCACCGGAGAGAAAAATCCGGAGAGTAAAACAGTCCTAATAAAAGAAAAACTCGACTATGGTGTTATCAAGACTTTCAGAAAAAGGGAAAAAATGTGTGAGACTGATGACGGTTTCCAGAGGAGAGAATAACATTAAAATTACTCTCAGCCCCAATAACACTACATTAGAAACACCTCGCATAAGCGGTAATTTGATTTTCAGAGCTACTGTAGGCCTAAATAATAATAATAATAATAATAATAATAATAATAATAATAATAATAAATATGGTTTACTTAGTGTTTTTTTATTGTTTATCTTTTTAATAATTGTTACCAGGAGCAGAATAAAAACACATTGGGCCCTGGGGCTATAACAAAGGATATTATTTGTTTTAATT
>CAIGQZ010000427.1:2209946-2293451 GCA_903798205.1 Danio tinwini
ATGTATGTATGTATGTATGTATGTATGTATGTATGTATGTATGTATGTGTGTATGTATGTATGTATGTATGTATGTATGTACGTACGTATGTATGTATGTATGTATGTATCCCGAGCTCCTAAAAAAGCAACACAAAAACTTACTTGTGTGTTTGCGCAACACTTAGCGAATAAAGCTCATTCTGATTCTGAGTAAAAATCTTAAGATTTTCATTAATTTTTCTGCCAATTACTCTTATCCTTCAGAAAATAATATGCTTCAACTTAAAATAAATGCTCAATGTCCATAGAAACCTTCTTTTGGCAAAAAGTTCTTTCAAGTAAATGGAACTTTGGGGAACCAAAAATGGTTGTTTTATATCATCGCAGGGGTTTCAAACTCAGTTCCTGAATGACCGCAGCCCTGCATAGTTTAGTTCCAAACCTGCTTCAACACCTTTAACTGTAGGCTTCATACAAGCCTGAGGAACTTAGTTTGATCAGGTGTGTTTAATTAGGATTTAAACTAAACTGTGCAGTGCTGCGGCCCTCCTGGAACTGAGTTTGACACCTCTGATTTTTAGCTTTGCTGTAACCTCTTTTTTTTTGGAAAGTGTCTTAAAATGTTGGTTTGATGGTTATTACAAACACACAGCAAAAAAATAAAAAAATAAACCTACTTACCAGAGGTGCTTCTGAGGACAAAATGTTGGCAAAACTGGCAGCCTGTTGAGAATAATTCACAAAACAGTCTGTTGAGAAAACTGAAGAACACAAGTTAACTTTTTCATTCATTCTCTCAGGCACGTCATTAAAAATAAACATAAACCATTCGACTCTAGAACGCTGTTTTTAGGATGGCTATGCCAGATATTTGGTGCAGTTTCCTTATATATATTCACTCACAGGACAGCCAAGAATTGACCCAGCCGAGGCTCGAACCAGCAACCTTTTTGCTGTGAGGTGAACATGTTACCCACTGCGCCACCAAGCAAAACTTTATAAAATATTACTTTAAAACACTGCATTGAGCTGAAAGAGACTTAAAAATTAAGCACATGTGTCTCCTGCTGTAATGTCCAGCAGATCAGAAGCAAGATGAAGTATTTTCTTCTTCATTTTCTTCTTCATGATCTCAAAAAGGTTCTCGCAATCTGCCCATAAATAAATACCTAAACTTTATCTGACAGCAATAGTTATATTTTGTTTTTTGATTAGGAGTGCTGTAATTGTGTTGCAGATGAACATGAAAAATAAAATATACAATTGTTATGAAAGAAATTAATTCTTACAAGAGCAGTGAGGAATTTTCTGTTTTTCTAACGTAGTTTGATTTACAGTTTTTCTCAGTGGCTTTGGTGCATTTTTCTCACACTATTTACATTTGCACAACAGTTAATGCATTTCTCAAAACAATTAGTCATTTGTGCAAATCATAGTAGCAGTTTCTCATTCCTTCCAGCAAATTGCAAATGCTTTTGAACATGCATCAATTACTTTCATACAACTCTCTACTGTTTGTAACATTATCATCTGCTTATGTCATGTCAGTCAAAATGAACTAAACTTGTGGATGCTGAATAGTCATTCCATATATGAGAAAAATGTGAAACATACATATTCAGTGTCTTGTACTCAGATACCTCACTAAATGCAGTGTTGTCTAACTTTACTGTAGTTTTCAAATGACTGTGCCAATAGTATATAGTGCTGTCTTGAGCATTTTCAGCAAGTGTCACCACAATCTGACTGTTTTGCATTGGAAAAAATGTACAGAGTAAAGTGTCATAATGAAAAAATGACAAAGCCATTTGACTATCTTGTTCATAAACAATGGTGGCAAGACTTTTTTTGATTTTCATGACACTTTCAATGACATGAATACTTGCTTTTGAGGAATGAGCTATCCATTTTGAGCAAGTGACACACTTTTGCAGGTTATCTGCTAGGTTTTGCAGTTTGTACTAATTGTTTTGAGAAATGCATTAACTGTTGTGCAAATATAAATAGTGTTGTGAGAAATGCACCAAAGCCACTGAGAAAAACTGTATATAACCAATATGAGACAGCATCAGGTACACTATATCACTCTGCTGTCATTTTCATACACAATGCTTTATGATTAAACACGACCTCAAACATTAAAGTTAACTGTAACACAGTGTGGTTTTACGTCAATTCAAAAATGGGTGCTTAAAGCATACGATAGATAGATAGATAGATAGATAGATAGATAGATAGATAGATAGATAGATAGATAGACAGACAGACAGACAGACAGACAGACAGACAGACAGACAGACAGACAGACAGACAGATAGATAGGTGTTCTGAGATGAAATTTCACAGATAAATAAATGAGGACATCTGAGACGTTTGTAAGGAAAAAATATATTAGTTTTACACATTGCTAAATACACATAAAAATACTTTTCCGTTGAAAACATGACAGTGATTGCTATTATTTTAATCCCAAAAGATTTAGCGCAAATACATTTTATTTAGAAAAAAACATTAATGTTATTCCTTCAAAACTCAGACTCGTTTATATTTGCGTTATGTTCAGCAGATTATGCTTCAGAACCAATATTTAAATAGTGTTCGAGTCCCGTTTGTATTAGGCTGTGAAGTAGTAACTTTAGAAGATAAACCCTCAAAATTAAAATGAAATGTTTCTCCACACTTTTGCTCAGACCCCGAAAATTATCACTGTGTAACGTTATCAGTATGTATGAGTTTGGAAGGCCACTACCCAAAATCAAGATTTAAGAAACTATTTTATCTAACGTCACCTGTAGTGTTCATAAACAAAATCTAACCTGCGAAGTTGCTCCGCCACCGGAATGTTCAGTGATTGGCAGAATGCTTAGTAGCGGATTGGTCAAGCAAAGCCCCCGATTGGTCAGTTAGTAGATATTTCGAGTAGTGTTTATTCTTGACTAAAGAGTTTTTATTTATCAAAGCAGGCATTATTGTTTCCAATAAAAATATTTTGTACCCGTTCGCGCGATGGAAGGCAACACATTTGAACCACAACCGTTAATGGAGAACAGAAAACCTGCTCTAGTAGACGGTGAGTACATAGCCTCGTTGGCGCAGTAGGCAGCGCGTCAGTCTCATAATCTGAAGGTCGTGAGTTCGAGCCTCACACGGGGCAAGTGTTTTGTACTTTTCCCACACAAGTACGATTTAAACTTTAACCGTCTTCATCAAATACATAGGGTCTGATCAGATGCACTAAACTCACACATACCGAGTGCATTTTACTATCCAGTGAGTCTGAAAGACCTTTATCTACATCCATAGACAGAAACCGAAACACCTACTGGAAACACAGTACAATGCTTTGCGTGAGGTGAAAAATATGTAAATAATAATAAAGAAATAAAATAAAGAAATAAATCTATCTGCGCGTTTCATGAATCCGAAATGTCTATGGAAGTGGCTATTCCAGAAAAGCACGCGCAACGTTGTATTTCTGATGTTCTACTGCCTTCTAGCGGCAGAAACAAAAATATTGTTTTTGATGGCCGCTAGGTAGAAGTAGAACACCACAAACCGTAGATAACTAATGTTTGAGATGTTTGACCTCACACAAGGTGCTTAATAATTTGTAACTTTCATCCGCCTCTCGTTTCGACCGAACACTCCATTCGGATGACCCAAAAATTTAATTAGAATATATATATATATATTTATATATTTAAAAAGTAAACGTCTAAATTAATTTATTTTAAGTAGTTCAAAAAATATGCATACTATTATTTCTGGGTGTTCGTACACTGATATATCACGTTTAATTCCGAAATATCGGATTAATGTCCTTTTTGCATATTCACGGTGTACTTGATCCTTGATTCCCTGAAGTTTTTGACGACTTATTAGAAGCACTGTGCATCCGCGTGTTAGCCTACACATTGCCGATCATACTAGCAAGTTTTTCTTTATCTTAAGTTTTTCTTAAGCAAGGAATTTTCTTAGACTCCAAAAAAGTAAGTATGAAAGCTTTTATTTTCTGTTTGACTTTTGGCTATTTGAAGGCTGAAACTATTGTTTGTACAGCTTAAATAGTTTTCGTGACTTTTGATATCAGGCTTAAGAGTAGCCTAGTTAGCTGCTAGACACCTCTTGCATCATTTCACACTGCACACTTTTTTGCCACTGAAATTCACCAGAAATCGAGTTCGTTTTAATCCCTGCTGCAGTCACATTATAATATTGCTTATACAATACCTGAAAAAGTCTTGTCGTTGATCCCAGTTGTAAAAGCAACAAATAACTACTTGACTTCTAGCATTTGGAAAAAAGAAGGTCGATTTTTCTGCTGAACCATCTTGAAAACTGCGTCCCAGTCATCACAAATACTGCAGAAGACCCATTGGAAGCTGCATTGGCTTAAGATTCTTACAGAAATCAGTCAAGTTTGATGAAAGAAAAATCATGGTTTGGGGTTTCATTTAGTATGGGGGTGTGCAAGAGATCTGCAGAGTGGATGGCAACATCAACAGCCTGAGGAATCAAGACATTTGTGCTGCCCATTACATTACAAACCACAGGAGAGGGCAAATTCTTCAGCAGGATAGAGCTCCTTCTCATACTTCAGCCTCTACATCAAAGTTCCTGAAACTGACTTTATATTCTATACTGTACATTGTTTCTGTTAAGTGACAATACTTTTGTCTGAGCAAAGTCAGACCTTACTGTCCTAATTAAATAACTAAAAATCATATTATTTTTGGTCAAATAAGTGTAATCTAGACTCTAGAGACCTTTGCCTTTCATATAAGCCACTTCTGATACCAAATGATCAACTAGAAGTCAAGTTATTATTTGTTGTTCCTAAAACTTGAATAGGTGACAAGACTTGTCAGGTAGTGTACATATTATCATGTTCTGGTGTGTTATACTTTTCAGTGTGGCAACAGGCTTTCAATATTATATCAATAATACTAATACTTATACTGTTGGAGAATATAGACTAGAAAGAAAATTGTAAACTGAGCTCACAGAAGGTGTTTATATTTTTATTTATAAACAAGTTCTGCAAATACATTGTAGATTTCAGTTTGGCACGATTATGGTCGTTTTCTGTACACAGGTTACTGACAGCCTGTAAAACCAAGCATATCATCAAGACCTGGTCGTTATTTCTCATCTCAGCAGCATGTGCTGCAGTAGCTCTATTTTTCTTTATGCTACTTGACCTTTCTTTCTGCATCTGAGAGGATGAATATAATAAAAAAGAAAGTGTGATGACGCCATTTTCAAAACAAAATTAGACCATTTGTTGGTGTCAAGTGGTTTATACGATTAAAAGTAGGACTTATATTTTTGTGAAGCCTCAATAGAAAGATAACTAAGCTGACAAATAAGTTACCCTTACTGTAAAGATGCTACTAGATTGTTTAAATTCTGTTCTCATAGCAAAACAATTGGCCAAGATGTCTTTATCTTGTCGGTTAAAAGTTCACCAGAACACATTGGTAATATATCAAATCAGCTGCTTTTTAAAATTATTATTAAATTAATTTATTTTGGGTAATGTTTTCTTTCTGTGTAAATACTAGGTATATTTTTTTCTCTAAAAATAGCCTCAAAATTGTGCTTGATCAAGAAAGCAAAAAAAGTTTAGAAAATCAAAATCAACATCCATCTTTGTCAATGACTAACTTCATATATATAAAAAAAAATGATGTGCTCAATGCAAGCAAAGAAAGATGACACCTGTTGCATATCCTACAAAGAAAACAATGAACAAATAATGCAAATTACAAAACACTATCAATGGTGAACAAACATACACCAGTACAAACAAAGGAGTATCAAACTGTCTGAAAGAGGGCAGAAACCAACAGGAAAAAAAAAACACTTTAAACTTAAAAAAGTAAAAAAAAAACTTAAAAGTTAAATCTTGAAGAGAAAAAAAATCTGTAAAGATAAAAAACACAGTATGTAACAAAATCATGCGTTATGATAAAGCTAGCTAAATGTGCTAAGCAGCAACATACAAAAAAAACAACAACCCCACTTAAGTTAAAAAAACACATTTCATCCAAGGACAATCCCTTATCTAACAACAAACATCTTCAAATGGGTGCAAACACACTTAGGAGGGATGTTAATACAAGTCTATAATAAAAAGCAACATAAGAGTGAATAATGATTAACCTTTTTTGTGTTTGTGGGTAAATGTTCTCAACTGCAGTTATACTAGATTTGGTGATGTATATTAGTGGTGGCATATCAATACTGTATGTACATGAGAGAGAGAGAGAGAGAGAGAGAGAGTGTGGGCGGTGGAAGTGTTGAGATGAGCCACATCGATGTTATTGAGCCCTGGAACGTAAGCATACGTGTGGTCGTCGTGCAGCTACAAATCCAAGTTTACATTGGCATCTGAATGAGCCGAAGGTGTTAATGCAGCGTGCATTCTTACAGGGGCTCTGCCCTGTCCCTCGACCTGCACACTCATCAATATCTGGAGGAACAGAGAGAGGGAGCATTCAAATATATCTGTCTGTCTGTATATCCATTTAATTAAAAAGAAAATAAAGAAGGGCACATCATTAGAACCACATAAGGGCAAATAAATGATGACAAAATACACATTTTTATTGTTGTATATGAACTACTCCTTTAGAATCTGCATGAACCAGGAGTTGCTAAGACTTTTAAATCAGTATGTTGATGTACTTCCAACTGAAATGGAATGATGAGCTTTCTTTTTGCGCATCGTTCCCTCGTAGCCAAACTAATGGTAAGTGTAATGGTGTGGTTTAGAATATTGTGGCTTATTGTGACCGCCACTCCAAATGCTGATGCAAATATGTGCCTCTCAAGCAAAAGGATAGTGTTGGGCTATGTGCACTATCTGCCTGTCTGTCAGAGGTTAAGGCTTGGATGTCAAAGAATTGTTTTAAACTAAATAAGAAGAATACTCTAAATGAGAATCTATTCGATTACATTAAACCAGTGGTTCTCAAACTGTGGTACGTGTACCACTAGTGGTACGCAGCCTTCCTTCCAGTGGTACACGGAAAAAAATAGCTGAATAATAAAATAAACACACTTTTAACCATTTGTACAATACGCCAAGACTCATGTGATCAGACAGCATTGGCTGTTCCCTGAAGTGTACGATTATGCTAGTGTGCTTTTAATGTTTACTTTAGTGCATCGCGTCATCAGATGTTAAAAATCAGTCCGCTTGCCGCAGAGCCAGAGGAAGATGCACGCGGCGCTTACAGAGCAGATACACATGCAGTAGAGAAGCACTTCTGCAGACCGGTGTTGTTGTGCTGCTGTTTCAGTTACTGCAAACTCAGGATTTTCCCCATGCTGCATCACTGGTAAAATAGTTATTATAAATGTGTTAAATGTGTGCTTGTAGTTGTGTAAAATAATGCGTGTTTTCGAAATATAAAGTTATTTGTTTTGTAAAGCAGCGTACGCGGCTTTCAGTTTAGTTTGTTACCTCAGATTTTATTTGGATGTGATTTAAATGGCGCGAGACACAGAACGTAGACTCAAGCAACTTTTCCATGCTTGAAGCTTAGAGGTAGAATATAATTAAAGTTATTTTCATGTGCACAGACAGAGGGACCGCAAACTGTACCAGAGTCTGCTTGAAAACAGTGGTCGGTGCGCGGTTAACGCGAACTTCACGGTTCACTTATGTGATCTCATTCGCACCAGATTGCAGAAATACTGCACCTATGAATTGGTAAAGCACTGTATGCATTTAATCACTCGCGTTCTGACACACATAGGCCTACTGTAAATGACCTGCAGCAGATCTAATTTCTAATTTAAGTAATTCCAAATCACATATTAAAAATACAAGTTAAGATTTCAAAGATATACAAATATGTCATCTGTACATGCAACTTCAAAATTGCAACTTGCAAAATTTTCAAAATGTATAAAATATTAAAATTATTATAAATTATATTATATATAATATAATTAATAAAATTATATATATATCCAAGCTACATTTCCAAGTTTTTATGAATAAGCTACACATTAATACTTTACAAAAATTAATACTTTACTTTTCTTTTTACTTTTTAAGAACAGTGCTATTTTTAATTAACTTTTAAAAGCTCATTTTAATTTAAATGGTGAAATTTTTTGTTTTGTTTTTGTCTGCATGCACAGTTAATGTTCAAACTATTTATAATGTTTAAAGTGGCTGACAATAATACATATTCTTAATAATAGTAATTAATCTGCCTCGTTTTTTTAACCATGCAGTGCTGCAGCTGCTTAATTTGGCCTACTACACTACTGTATTTTAATACTGGTTATTATGGTGGTACTTGGAAAGACAATTTTTGTCTGAGGTGGTACTAAGTGAAAAAAGTTTGAGAACCACTGCATTAAACCATGTGTAAGAAATCTAGGTTTTATCCTAGGGATGGGCGATTAATCGGAAAATAATCGAAATCAACATTCAGATGAACCTCTAATCAATCAAATTTTTTCAATTACTTTCCCTATTGCGCGTGGAGCCATGTGACCCCGCTCTGTTAAGACTGATTTATACTTCTGCATCAAACGCACAGGTGTGGTCCGGTGCAGCCTTTGCGCACCTCTCAAAAAATGTAACTAGACATTGCACGTTTGCACTACACTGACGATGATTGGAAGCTGCGCTAGAAAAGCTTTTGAGACGGCATATTATTCATTACAATAAAATTATTATTTACATAAAAATATTTGTTTACAGAAGATTCAATAAATGCACTGTTAAATATTATTTACAGGATATGCAAGAGGTATTTTATTTAGAAGAGATACTGCTTATTTTGTAATTTTAATATGAAAACATAATAATAATAATAATAATAATAATAATAAACATTTTTCCAAAAGTGCAAGTTATTTATTTTCACTTTTTTATAAGAAAAAGTGACTGTTTGTTTTAGGCAATTTGTGTTTTCATTTCAGTTGTTCAACGTTGAAGTAAATACTCATAGATAGTGTCATGGTCTTAACCTGACAGTATTATCTGTTATTTCAATGTTTAATGTTTGCCTGTTTGTCATGTGTTTGTTTACATTGCTGTGCCTTAATGTGTGTTGGCCAGTTACCCCGCCCTCTTGTTTAGACCTTGTTATCTTGATTATTGTCACCTGTCTCTCGTGTGCCCTGCTCTATATATTGTGCTGTGTTCTCTTGTTGTTTGCTGGTTCGTTCCATGTGAGCTTGTCGTGTATCCTTGCCTTGCATCTTTTCTGAGCCCTTTTGCCTCTTCTAGTTCTTGTGTCTACTTATTGTTTGTTTATAGCTATTACTTTATTTAGGATTCTAGATGTCTTTATTTCAGTTTCTGTTTATCCGGTTGTCTAAGTCAGTCTAGTTCTCCTATTTACATTTGATTCTGTTTTGATTTAGTTAGTTCATCTTACTGTTTTGTATGCTATTTCTGTCTGTGTGCTGTCTTATGATTTCTAACCCTGGTCTGAGTCCTGATCTCCCCGGCCTGCCAGACTAAAGTTTATGTGGGCTGTTCTCAATCTAACTCTGGTGTTGTCCACTGAGACTCACAATCTAACTCTGGTATTGTCCACTGAGGCTCCCAATCCTGGCTGGCTGTTCTTGTATTATCCTATTGTCTCTATCACTGGCTTCCCTGTGTTATTGCCCTACTGTTTGGACCCTTGTCATAATTTGTCTGTCTACTTGTGCCCTCATCTGTCAATAAACCCCTTGTATAGTTCATTGCTGCATTTGGGTCCGCTTCCTTGCAACCAATCGTGACAAGATAGTAGATAGTGTGTGTGTGTGTTTCCTTTAATTATTTTAAAATCAAGTAATAGACCCTTCATTCAAAAATCTCTCACTTGTAATATGTGAGCATTTTTACTGTACAAAACCTGTCATTGAACTGAGGACCAAAAAATGTAATTAACAAATTTAATAATCGTAATAATTAAAATGTTAGTTAAAATAGTTGAAATGTTCAATTAGTCAAGATTTTGATTTTAGGGTAAATCGTCCAGCCCTATTTCATACTTGATTCTGCCCTTCTATTTTGACAAACAGGTAAATGCAGTAATTAAATCTTGTTTTTCCAGTTGAGATTATTAGACAAACCGCACTTTTACCTCATGCGGAATTCAAGAGATTAATTCATGGACTATTGTTTTATACATTATAATGTATAAAATCCTATATGAATCGCTTACAACTGGTCAAAATGCAGCCTCTACACTTCTTACTGGCACTTGTAAATTTTAACACATTACCCCCATCCTGTGCTCCCAAAACTGGTTTCCGATATTTTTTAGAATGAGTTTAAAATTTTACTGTATGTTTTTAAGGTATTAAATGGCCAGGCACTGCCTTCTTGTTTTTATTCTTATTACTGTTAAAATATCTGGCAGATGTTTACCGGAAAATGTTAGAAATCCCCAGATCCAAAAAAAAAAAAAAAAAAAGAAGACTGAGCTTTTTCTGTAGTAGGTCCTAAAATGTGGAATGGGCTACATATGTCTATTAGAACAATCTAATGAATCTGTGTTCAAAGGGAAACACAAACTATATCTATTAGAAAAAGCTTTTAAATTGAGCCTATCTTTGTTTCTGCTGTATGCATTCAATGTTTTTGTGCTATGTTGGTTGTACTTATGGCTCGTTTCCACTGACTGGTACGGGTCGGTATGCTTTTATGGCCGTTTCCACTGTCAAAAGGCCTACCGAACCGAACCGTACCACTTTTTCGGCACCCTTTCGAAAGGGTACCAAACACGACAAAGGGTCCCAAAAGGGTCCCAAAGGCGAAGCTAGACACGCAGCTGAACGCTATTGGTTTACAGAGATACGTCACGAGCTCACGCAACAAGCCAGAATGAAAACAAAAGAGCCGCTATGTTTTCATACACAGCCGAGAGACTATATATACATATAATAACATAATAACGAGCCCTGTTCAATCTGGGCTCAAATGAACATTGTCGTCATCTTGATGAACAGCCACAAAGCCAAAAAAAGGAGCAGATTTTACCCTGTGGCCCGTGAGCGTTTTTTTTGCTTGCGCGAGCCGCGCGTCTATA
The DNA here is from genome assembly GCA_903798205.1 of Danio tinwini. NCBI lineage: Eukaryota > Metazoa > Chordata > Actinopteri > Cypriniformes > Danionidae > Danio > Danio tinwini. Next base: position 2,220,986 of record CAIGQZ010000427.1, read on the forward strand.
TTTGAAATAACAAACTTCTTGAGCTGATGACAATAACTTGCGCTTGACTATTGATGTGCTTTTAAAACCTGATCCTGTCAGAAACTGACAAACACGAGAGTGACGAGCGAAAAAACAGAAGGAGAAGCCGGAAAAAAAGGAGCACATTATTTTTTCAGCAAAAAATTGTTTTTTGAACAAACTGGCATGTTTAACTACTATCGTCCCCTTTTGGACTATTATGAACTCAGAATGATGGAATTACTTTCTAACAAGAGGCTACACGTGCTGCTGAAGATTACAGACACGTTTAATCATGAGAGGTTTGCACTATGGACTTGATTTCCTGCTGTTTTGAACCTTAATAAGGACTAAACGTATGCTGTGTAGTTTTTCTGTTATTGGTAACATATCGAAGACTGTAAGGGTCTGTATGTACATTTTGATTTGACATGGACTTTAAATATGTTGACTTCATTAGTATGACCTAATTTTCAAGATATATGAGAAGGTCTGCATGGACACTCACCTGTACAGCGTGTTCGTGAGTGGTCCAGTACAAACCCAGTATTGCACTCGCACATCGTACCCAGATAGGACCGCACACACCGTCCGTTAGCACAGCTACACTCATCCGAGTCTTCCTCTGAACTGTCTCCCTCTGTGCACATGAGAGTGACAGAACGAATAATAAAACACTGTGCCAGCTTTTTGTCTTTCTCTTTAGCTCAAGGTGAATAAAGCGGTCAAGGTCACCTGGGTTGTAGGTGGAAAAAGCTGCCAGGAAGTCACCCTCTCCATCAGACTCAGTCTCCAAATGCATCTCACACAACCTGTTAAAAAGTACTGCAACAAAACAAAAATAAATTATTATTATTGTTAGTTTATTTTCAATATTGCAATAAATTTGACCACTAGATTGGTAAAATATACACCTATCCATCGTACGCATCACTGTCAACATTGCCAAATTTACACTGTTTTTTTTTTTTTTTGTGAGTATGTTGTTGTATTTTGCACTGTCTGTATTTTACATTGTCGCTGTATTTGCACTGTCTGTATTTTGCACTGTCTGTATTTTGCACTGTCCTTGTATTTGCACTGTCTGTTTTTTTGCACTGTTGTTGTATTTGCACTATCTGTATTTTCCACTGTCTGGAGCCAGCACCTAAGCTTTTCACTCATCATAGCACACGTGCTGCTGATGATGTGACAATAAAAGTGATTTGATTTGATTTGATATAACAGCAGTATCAAACTTTATATAAACACTTTTAACATCGAATTAAAAAGGCTCTCGGATTATAACACTTTTATGTTTATACACAAGGAATGTATCAGAACTAGCATGCCCAATGAACCTCCTGGGCAACTTGTTCTGCATATTTTTCTGAATTAGCATAAGAGAATTGTTAAATGCGCGCCTCCCCATAAAAGATCCTTAAGGAAGCTTTGCCGCTTTCATGGAGTGGGCTTGAACCAGATGATCTACATAATTTGGAGGAAGACTGTGTCAGCACCACTTCAGAACCTAGCCACCCATCAGCCACAGCCACCATGCCAGCCAAACATCTAATGCCAGATGCCTCCATCATCCGAAAGCCCATCTTTGAATCTCACCAGGTGTATTAGCTGGCATTTAAGGGCATTCTTGTGGAGTACTAGAGCATAGAATAGAACCCAGCCTGGCCTATTCTCAATTCAATTTAATTCATCTTTATTTCTATAGTGATTTTACAATGTAGATTGTGTCAAAGCAGCTTAACATAGAAGTTCTAGGAAATTGACAGTGTCAGTCCAGTTTAGTTCAGTTCAGTGTGGTTTTATTTTCACTGTTTGTAGTTCGAACACTGAAAAGCAAATTTATCGATGTGCAGCTCTACAAGTCCCAAACAAAGCAAGCCAGTGAGAGGAACAAATTTACCAATTGATGAAAGTGAAGGAAAAAAACTTTGAGAGAGACCAGGCTCAGTTGGACACAACCATTTCTCCTCTGGCCAAACTTCTTATGTAGAGCTGCAGTCTAGGCATCAGAGGCTGGAGAACACTGGATGTCCATCATGAAGAACTGCAGGTGTGAGTAGGTCACCGTCGGGTGTTTAGGCTGACCCAGAGGATCAATGCGAAGACTCGTCTGTCTCATGCTCTCCGCTCCTCCATGACTGCCACAGCATCAGCTCAGGATATGGCCTGGTCCGGGACTATTCTCCTGCTACTAATGTGAGTAAGATGAACATGGAGCCCATGGACATAATAATAAATTTTTACATTTTCTGCTCAAACAGTATCACACTAATTCCATCCAGTCTGTTTTGTCATTGCTAATTTCAACCAGCTCTGAGTCTTCTTTTTCTCTGTTGTCTCTGCTTAATCTTTCCACCATGAGTCTCCCTCAGCTCTTGCTGATTCCACCAAGCCCCAAGATTTCTTCTTCTTCATCTCTTTTGTCTCCACTGGAGCCAAATCCCACTCCCTGATTCCTATTCTTTTCTCCACAGACTCCAGCCAAATGTCTCTTTGCTCCTGCATTAGTGACTCCACCTGATCTCCACTGGGGTCTGTCAGTCTTTGGAGTCCACAGGGCTCCCTCATCCTTCTGACTCCACCTTGGTTTTTGTCGTGGTCTTCCAGGGCCTCTGGCAGCACTTTGTCCCTCCATTCCTTTAGCTCTGCCAGGCTCCTTCTCCCCTTTTAGTCTTCCTCACTCCCACTGGCCATGCTTTACTCCTTGCTTGGCCCACCAGCTTTCTTGTGTCAACTCAGATCTCCTCAGCTCCATGTAGATATAGTCAACATTTGAAGTGGATCGAAACCTTTCAAAGTTGTTCTAAAGCTATTTAACAACACCCATTCTTTGTCTTAGGACAATTCTGAAAACCTTTTTTTAAAAAACTTCAAATGCTGACTACTGTAAATTTATAATATTATAAATATTTTTTGTGGTGGTAATTCCCAGAAATTTGTGAACAATTTTGCGATAAAAAAAACAATATATATATATAATAAAGTTTCTTTATTTTGATAAGATCTAAAATGGTAGGGATTACGCCAAAGGAAGGTTGTATAACTCCTATTTTTATCCACAATCCTACTTTCTCTCTCTGTCAGATTTTACTCCCCGGATCTGACATCATGTACCTCACTCAGGACAAGCATTAAGGCTTCCCCTACCATAATACAACTAAAACACGGATTGCCGTAAAACTGTGGTTGATTTTGCGTTGGATTCAGCGATCGCAAAATTGCGTAAAACTAGGGGTTTTACTATATTTATTACTATACAATTTTACTATAGTATTTATGACCAAAAAAATTTATCCTTGATGAGCTTAAGGGATGTCCTCTGCCTTACCTGTATTTCTCATGGGACAGGTCCTGCACTCTGGGCCCCAGCCTCGACCATAATGACAGCAGCACTCCGAGTATGTCACTGTAAGCTCATTCCGTGGCATTGTGCACATATGATCCTCATCAACCTCCTGGAAACATATGTCCTTATGTGCCGCAGTGCGGTCTGAGAAAGACAAAGATGAAGAGATGATGGAGGACATACAACAAACAAAACATGCACAAAATACAAAGGGGTTAAAGAGGAAGAAAGCAATGGAAAAGCAGATGGAAATAAAGACAACTACAAGACTAACACTGCTAAGACTATCTTTAAAGTCGGCATGAAATCAAAATTTACTCTACTTTTTAAATATGCATATAGTAGTGCTTGTTATAAATCATAGGACTCAAACTCGATTCCTGGAGGGCCGCAGCTCTGCACAGTTTTGCTCCAACGCTAATCATACACAGCTAATCCAACTAATCAAGGTATTCGAAAGAGTCTTGAACACCTTCATTAGTTGGATCAGATGTGTTCGATTAGGGTTGGAGCAAAACTGTGCAGAGCTGCGGCCCTCCAGGAATTGAGTTTGAGACCTATGTTAAAAATTATGTTCGGTGTCCTTTATCATTTGTTAAAAATTATTTTGCCCTCATAATCTTTAGTCAAATATCATAACCCCCCCCCCCCCCCTTTTTTTTTTTTAAATGACTTTTCTTAACTTCTGGTCACATGGAATACCTTTAGGGCGGAGCTATCAGTCTTTTAAGCCAGAGCTATCAATGTGTCTGCTTTCTGGCCTGCCATCGTGGTAGATAGTACTTTAAAAATGATATGATTCCATGTGTTTAGCTTCGCATTCTCATCATCATCATGCATCTGAAAACATTCTGCACCAAAGGGTGTCGACTGTGATTCTGGTGGACAGTAACCCTTCACAACTAAGTAAAAACTGGCATTCAAATCTTCCTCCATTTTGTAACAATGATCCAATCAGTTTCCAAAAAACAAAAAATCCTGCACCTCATTCTCATTTGAGAAAGACTTTCAAGTAAATGTATGTCAACATATGGGGATAAAAAGCCCAATATGAACTTCCATTTCATGCCGACTTTAATGTTCCACTATTTTTACTGGTCCATGCTCAGCAGTCATGTAGTGAACCGAGACTCAGAGAGACAGCTTATGGACTGCCAAGACACACAAACATTGCTGAAATAATTAAATGTTTCCACCAATCACAAGTCTGCATGCCGGTTACTTGTGATACCCACCATCATAGACGCATTGCTTGAGGGCTGCACTAAAGGTGAGTGGCTGCGTGCAAATGCAGTGGAAGGAGCCGGGAGTGTTGACACATCTCCCGTTCCTACAGTAGGAGGGATCCTCACATTCATTCACATCTGTAAGGTGCACCACAGACACACCCATTACTAAAGAGACATACAGAGAGAAGGAGAGATAGAGAGAAAAAGCAGGAGGGAGGAAGAAAAGAAGAGATACATCAGAAGCACACAGTCTTGGGTGAGAACTTCAATAAATCTTTATTATTCAAAGAAGTACACTCACATTTCTAAAGAAATGAATAGGCCTGCCATTAAAACGATGCACCTTTTTTACATTACAGTAAGTCAAGCCATCTGTTACTCTGACAGCAATGAATTCGAAAAGCTCTACTCACCTGCCTGCTCCTCAGGTGTGACACAGCTGTTACGGTCGCTTGCCAGAGTCCAGGGAGGGGAGCACAGGCAATAATAGGAGTCTTGGGTGTTTACACACTGGCCATTTTTGCAATTTGCAGGGTCCTGACATTCATCAATTCCTACTTTAATGCAAAAAAAAAAAAAATCATTTTGGCTCCTGACAGATGTTTTGTTATTTCTAAATTCAATGAGTAGAGTATTTATGAAAAAGAATGAAGTGTCCCTTATTTTGGGCATGTCGTTGAGACATTTTGTAAATAAATAGAATGAGAATACTCATTTTGTTGTTGTTGTGATTAGTAGTAGTCGTCACTCAACTTTTTTATTATGCATATAGTAGTGCTTGTTATAAATGATGTTTCTGTGCTATTTATCTTTTGGTAATAATTTGCCCTCATGCCTTTAATCAAATTCCATAACCTTCCTCTTTCCTTCGAAATGACCTTCACCTCTGGTCACACGGAATACCTTTAGGACAGAGCTATCAATGTTTAAAACATGATCATTTTGGCCCCTGACATGCGTTTTATCATTTATTGCCACAGCCATATCACCCTGCAGCCCGAGACCCAGCAGGGCTGATCCTGGTCAGTACCTGGATGGGAGACCACATAGAATTGGAAGTGGGGTTAGTGATGTCAGCAGGAGGCGCTTAACCTGCAGTCTGTGTGAATCCTCATGCACCAGTATAGTGAAAGGAACACCATACTGTCAGTGGGCGCTAAAAAGTCACCAAACACATTATTTGAGATTTTGACAGTCATATATGTGTCCCACGCTGCTAAAACACTATTAGGACACACAATATATATTTCACAAAAAATTATAAGTTGGTAATTTTTGCGTTATTTCAAGCAAATTGTCACAGCCATGAGATCCTTGTGTAAATTCCAGCGTGTATACTTGATGTCTGTAACAAGGTGACGTCTTTGAGCTTTCAGCATTAATTCATGAGAAAGACTTGGCTTGAACCAATCAGCGTGCTCAATTGTGAATAAGGTGCAACTTCATTAATATAGTATGCATGATATAGCTTCGAAGACTGTTTTTACCTGTTACAGTGTTCAGACGGCAGAGAGACCCCACATTGTGTTGCCAACCATAATTAAAACAAGTGAATGAAGAAGAATTGTTTGGAGACATGGGTCGTCAGTGTGTTTATAAATGTGCCGAAACAAAAGTTTTGTTTCCATTTCCCTCATATGAGAGCACAGCTGCACTCACGTGTGGATTACAGTGGTCTGCTAACACGCGACAAAAATATGTTTCTAAGCAATATTTTTACCCAAGAGCTTTTCGCATATGGAAATGGTGAAATCCGGATTTGCCACTCCTCTCCTTTTGAAAAAGACACGGTTCCAGTTTGCGTTGATTTGTCCTATCTCAATGATCAATGTGCTTTGTTTATATTTATTCAGATGGCAAAATTAGTTTGTGCAGTCAGCAGTACTCTTTCAGTTTTTAAAGACATACCTTAGTCAAATTGATTTAGTTACAAAGTTTAGTTGTACGTTAATATCACTACAATATTATAGACTGAAAGATTGGCTGTAAATGCTGCTCTCTGCATGTAAACATGTAAACACCGCAATCAAACTATTACCATCGTGTAGGATTTTCACTGCATTTTGTGACAGGATAGTCTATACACACACGGCTGTGTTTCTACCGAGAAATGTAGAGTTTTTTTTCTCCCATACAGTGTTCTGTATCAAATTCCATTAAAACACTTTTTTAGCAGTTTTACACTTTTTAAAAATATTTGACTGCGTGTCACTGCATCTCAAACGACTAAAACAATATAGTGATATAAAGAAATCTCCACTGTGCTGAGCGAGAGAGCTTCTTTAACTGAACAGCGCATCATCGATGACATAAGCGTGCTCAGACCCAAATGCAATGTGAGTGCAGGCCGTCGGGGGATACAGGAGGGGGGACAAGCATGGTTCGGCCTGGTTCAAGGCAACTGTACATAGTGTGAGTACACCCTTAAACCGAGGTCCTGACTCTCTGTGGTCATTAAAATCCCATGGTACTTCTAGCAAAGAGCGAGGGTGTAACCCCCGGTGTCCTAGCCAAATTCCCACCATCGGCCCTTACCCATCATGGTCTCCCAAATCATCCCAATCCACTGAATTGGCTCTATCACTGTCTCTCCACTCCACCAATAGCTAGTGTGTAGTGAGTGCACTAGCATCGTTGTCCTGTGGCTGCCATCACATCATCCAAGTGGATGCTGCACACTGGTTGGTGGAATGGAGAGATATTCCTCATGATTATAAAGAGCTTTGGGTGTATGGCCATACACAATAAATGAGTCAGTGGGCGGAGTATTTATGAAAAATAATGAAGTGTCCCATATTTAGGGCATGTCATTGAGACACATCAAATAAATAGAATGAGAATACTTTAGTTGTTGTTGTCATTAATAGTAGTGGTAGTAGTCCTAGTCGTTGTCATCATTCAACCATCTAGCCCCCTACCCACTCCCCAGTCTTCAGTTACCGATCGCCTCCTCCCCCTACTGCCCAGTATCTTTCCTGGACGAAAATACTGTCCCAGTCCGCCACTGGTGGTGGTGGTAGTAGTAGTATTAAAGGTGGTTAATATCTTTAATTTCAAATGTTTGTTGCTTGATATCATTAATCTAAAATGGCTGACAGCGATAGCCATGTGCTAAAGGCTCCAGGCATGTCTGTGCAAACCTTTTATACAAGGCTTTTTTTATTTATTTTTAATTTAATTTATTGTGATCATCAAAGTAAAGGTTTATAACCAATTGAGGTTGAGTAAATACTGAGTAAACTATAAGGGAGTTTATCAGTTAATTAAAACTGTTATGTTACATTTTAGATGTTGATGTACTATAACTGAAAAGTAGGATAAGGATGAAATTATAAAGTTGCTAAAAGCAGCTGTGAGTGTTTTCCATAATTTACACATTGCTAATAGGTCACCGCATTTATGTAACTACTATTATTGTTCCTACAATATGTTATATTGTTATTATAATGTAATATCATTGTTATTAATAACTGAGCTGATTTTAATAGCATACCAACTCCATTAAAATAAAAAAAACACAAAATTCCATATTGCCAGCTGCGACAAGTCGTATTTTATGTCATGACAATTAAATAAAATAAACTGAATTTTGTAAAAAATGGAATTGGATTTCAATTTTACAACCATATAAAAGTACGAAAAAATCTAAATAATGATTTCAATAATTCCTGCATGAAATTGCTAGTAATGATAGCAGATACTTCAAAAAGGGGTGAGGTGCTGTTGGGAAGCAAGTGTGTTTGTTTTAGTGCTTGCAAATATCAAGATTGTTTGGCAAAGTTGATTCAGCGTTTTCTTTTCTGACAGGATTTCCGTAACCATGTAAACTGTTCTGTGCACCTCTGATGTCACAGCCTCGTTGGCGCAGTAGGCAGCGCGTCAGTCTCATAATCTGAAGGTCGTGAGTTCGAGCCTCACACGGGGCACAAGTTTTTTTTCTCTCTCATATACACATTAAGTAGTTTTCATTTGAGTCTGACACTTGATTACAAACACATACCTATAATTGTGGGAAAGACACACTTCTTGTTATAGGCATCAGGCACCCAGGGTGGGTCACAGACGCAGTAGAATGAGCCTCGAGTGTTCACACATTGACCATTGATGCACAGTGACTCATCATGACATTCATCCACATCTACAGAGGGACAGAGAGAGAATCTTGTAAATGGACTTTTTAATGTGTTTGAAGTGGACAAATATGAAATATTTAAGATCTATTGATGCATTTAGGTGTCAAATAGACATGCAGTAGCTGTGTCCTTCTACTGCTCCCTAGTGGTAGAAACCAAAACAATCATTCTTTCTGCCAATAGTGGGCAGTACAACAGCAGAGAAAACTTCAATTTCAATACCATAGTGCATAGGTCTCAAACTCGATTCCTGGAGGGCCGCAACTCTGCACAGTTTTGCCCCAACCCTAATCAAGATGTTAAAGACTACTAGAGACTACTAGGTGGTTGGAGCTAATCTATGCAGAGCTGCGCCCCTCCAGGAATTGAGTTTGAGACCGCTGCCATAGTGTTTCTATGAAAACTACTTCAATTCTTTGTGTTTTAGAAAAGCTAATATTACAACAAATATTTTAATCAGTCAAATTCTAAACTATTACAATGCAGAACAAAAAAAATAGTAGACAGAGAATTTACAATGATTATTTATTAATTAACAAAATATCATTGCATTTATTGTACAAAACTGTGTTTATACACTGCTTTTCATAAATATAAGGTAAGCAATCATTTTGGTTTGAAAATGTGTGTCACAAGCCTTTTTAAATACAATTATGATGTCATGTTTTAATTTAATGGCAAATATCTTTAGTGTTGCCACTTCAGAAATCATTATCCTATGCTGATTTAGTGCCCAAGAAACATTTCTTATTTTTACTAATGTTGAAAACAGTTCCAGTTTGAAACAAAGTCGAATTTAAAACGTTTTAAGATCATTTTAAAACCACGAAGAATGAAATTTCAGACTTATATAGGGCTAGATGCTAAGGATTTTTAAATGGCCCAGCAGAAAAAATAATCTAATTAGTAATTTCTTAGCCACATATTTTAAAGAATGTGTCAAAACAAGTAGACGTTAGTTGTATACATACACTCTTGTTCAACATAACAAAAAAAAAACTTTTTAAAAACTAAATGTTTGCACACAGACTACAGTTATGATATTAGTTAGGAGTAGTTTTGCTAAAAGTTTTATTGAGATGTGTCATTGGTGATGTGATGTGTTAGTTGGATCGATTGGGTAGCTTTACATAAACAAAGGAAAATGTAAAATTTAAAAGACCCGTTTAAAATGATTTAAGACAACATTTCAGTGAATTTAAGGCATAAAATAGTGGTTTTGAAATTAAAGACTTTTTAAGACCCTGCGGACATCCTGGTAAATTTTTTCAGTATTCTTTGATGAATAAAAAGTTCAAAAGGACAGCACTAATTTGGAAAATAATGTTTTATAAAAATGTAAACAATATCAATAATTGAATTCATTCATTTCCAAAATATTGCTGACACATGTCTCAAAAAAAGTTGCTATTATGTGTATTTGAGTGTGTCTGATTTTTTTTTTACCGATACATTCCAGTAGATTGCTATCATAGTAAAATCCCTGTTGGCAGTAGCATTCAAAGCCAGGCTGAGTGTTCATACAGCGTCCCTCCTTACAGATCTCATTCGAGAACAATACACACTCATCGATATCTGCAAAGAGAGTGAGAAAGCATGATATCACATGTATGTATTTGTGCATATTAATACACATATTTTAAAAATGCACCTTTACCTCTGTGTGCCACAAATCCATATTCTATCTTTTCCTGGTCATGGTAAAAGCCTCTGCCAATTGGACAAAGAGAGTGATACTCCGCTGGAAATAATAACAGATAACATAAATCACAAACTGGTGATCCAATCCACCTTTCGCCATTTAATAAATTCAAACATTCGTCTGAAATCTAACCTGAACGGTAGACTGGACAGGGGTAGATTTCACAGTGATCTCCCCATCCCACGCCGATAGAGCAACAGCACTCCTGCTTGGTGACATTGGTTGCCAGTACGCTATCACAGAACACGGTGTCGTCCAGATTTAAGTAGCACTCCTTCTTATCACTCTCAATCTCTGTTAGGGGAAAACAAACAGACTAGTGTTGTTAAACATGTAAGCCGATACTTACACTTTAAAAACTAAACCTTTTTTTCTGCCATTTCCTTACCCAATGAAGAATTTGAATGCTTATGCATATGTAAATGTATCATGTTACTGTTTTTCTTGCAGTGTTCAGAATTGTAGCCAATTACAGATGTGCTTGTTGAGTGTGTGAAATGCAAGGGCCAATCAGAGATGATAACATTTTGGATCTGAGATGTGCTCTTTAGAATGTTTTTACTTACTTCATGATTTCATCAATTACCTCTATGCAGATGTAAACACAAGATTTGGACTGCATGGTAATCTACTACTAAATGAGTTGTTATGCATATGTGCAGTATACTTTCTAAACCAGGGGTTCCCAAATTTTTCAGCTCGCGACACCCTAAATAACAATGTCAGTGTCTCACGACCCCCATTTTTCTCTAAGGTGGTTATAAATACACAAACGTTGCACACACAACTATAAGCATATATAAACACGAGCATATTGAGAACACAAAACTGCAACAGTCTAATAACCATATAAAAAATGTTTTTTCATTTATTAATTTAATTTAATATTAACCTCAAATATCTTATTTTTAATGTATTAGAGTGCCATAAAGATTGTCAGAAAGTTTAACCTGACTCCGTAAAATCAATCTGCTGCAGCTGACGCTTTTGCTGTGTGGGTTAATCTAAACACCCTAGGGGTCGCAATCCAATGGAAAAAATAATGAAAAGGCTGATGAATTTTTATTTGTATGTTGTTTTAGTTGTTTCTTTAATGTAACTATTAAGTATCTTCTGTGGGTTATGAATAAAATATAGTAATTATACTAGTTTAAAAAAAAATTACCCCTACTTTGGAAACCCCTGTTCTAAACAATGGAAAACTGTGTGTAAGCTGCTAAACAACTGGAATATTTTGCAAACTGACTTTAATAGGTTCTCTTGTGCTTAACTTGTTACAATTTTGCCAGTCTTTAAAACTCTAAATGTTTTTGGGTTTGTTTTTTGGAGTCAGACTGATTAGTACAGGCCAAAAACATGACAATAATTTATCATTTTAGCAGCAGTTATCAGCTATTATGAAATTTGCATGCTTGTCAAGGATATACAGAATTTATGTATTATAACACAATAATATCAAGTTATGTTCACCAGAGCCCTTATTTTCCTAAGTACAGAAGTGCAGAATTATTAGGCAGTATTTTGACCACATCATCCTTTTTATGCATGTTGTCTTACTCCAAGCTGTATAGGTTCGAAAGCCTACTACCAATTAAGCATATTAGGTGATGTGCATCTCTGTAATGAGAAGGGGTGTGGTCTAATGACATCAACACCCCATATCAGGTGTGCATAATTATTAGGCAACTTCCTTTCCTTTGGCAAAATGGGTCAAAAGAAGGACTTGACAGGCTCAGAAAATAGTGAGATAAATAGTGAGATATCTTGCAGAGGGATGCAGCACTCTTAAAATTGCCAAGCTTCTGAAGCGTGATCATCGAACAATCAAGCGTTTCATTCAAAATAGTCAACAGGGTTGCAAGAAGCGTGTGGAAAAACCAAGGTGCAAAATAACTGCCCATAAACTGAGAAAAGTCAAGCGTGCAGCTGCCAAGATGCCACTTGCCACCAGTTTTGCCATATTTCAGAGCTGCAACATCACTGGAGTGCCCAAAAGCACAAGGTGTGCAATACTCAGAGACATGGCCAAGGTAAGAAAGGCTGAAAAACGACCACCACTAAACAAGACACACAAGCTGAAACATCAAGACTGGGCCAAGAAATATCTCAAGACTGATTTTTCTGAGGTTTTATGGACTGATGAAATGAGAGTGAGTCTTGATGGGCCAGATGGATGGGCCTGTGGCTGGATCGGTAAAGGGCAGAGAGCTTCAGTCTGACTCAGACGCCAGCAAGGTGGAGGTGGAGTACTGGTTTGGGCTGGTATCATTAAAGATGAGCTTGTGGGGCCTTTTCGGGTTGAAGATGGAGTCAAGCTCAACTCACAAAAATATTCAGCTTTGATATTAATGAGTTTTTTTGGGTTCATTGAGAACATGGTTGTTGTTCAATACAGTATAAAGATGTATTCTTATGTTTTTTTCACATTTTGAATGTCAGTGTGTAGTGTGTATGTTTGTGCATAGAAGATCTAAAACTTAACGAATCTTAAAGTCCAGTCCAAAGGAATTTATTCAGTTTAAAATATATATATCCAAGAACTACAATGAACAGTTCATTTGGACTAAAAGCTTAGTTTTGGAGGGACCTTAATGGTCTCACAAAGTGGTCCAAATCCCACCTATGGAAATTTAAATGGTTGGGGGTGGGAAGGGCCTAAATAATGAGTTTGCCACTTTGATATGTCTTGCTATAGTGCAAAATTCTGCGAGATCATCTGACCAATATACTCAAATATTTGCTGTTCCAATTCTCAAATATGTGTAAGAACACATATTTTGTTGTTTAATCATCTGAGAATGATCATATTAGTTGATCTAAGACTATTATTTGATTGTTAGATTATTTGGAGCTGTCATGTTAGTCTGCACTGCAGTGGAGAGATTAGACCTGCTGGATCTACAACATGTAAATTCATCAACTTCTCACACAATACAAAACAGTTAGTGCCTCGGAGAAGAATAAAGTAAACATTCTAGTTAACCAAACAGTGTGTATCTGTTGTGAATATTACACATCATCAATGTGTAGAATTATCATTGATTAGGTGTTACATATTACTGTACAAGCCATAAATAGTTTGTTTTGCTAGTAAACAAATATAATTATCATATAATTGGAAACGCTGATAAGTTTTGATAAGTAATATGCTTGTCTCTCTCTCTTGCTAGCGCCAGCCTCCCCAAAACAGATGTAACTTGTTGCTTTGGCAAGAGCGTGAAAGCACTGGAACACTGTCTAAGCTGTTCGCCAATCACAACGACATGGGAGAACTAAACAAGTCATTTGTGCCAGACCAGGTTGAAAGATATTGTAATAATGTAAATTATGTGAAAAATCATACATTTTTCAGAGTACAAAGCATGTTCTAATACACTACTAAACAGAATGAAGACTTTGTAAAAGAGCATAAAAGGACCCTTTTAACACCCATATATATAAAAAAAGGATAATTTGAGGAAATCAATTGCACTCTATACATCATTGTTTGTTCTGTGTGAACTCTACATGCTTACAATTGACATCTTTATAAATAATGCATAAACATGATGTAAACGGCATATTCAAAATGCAGATAGGAGAGCTTGCACCATGTCTGAAGTGATATTAGCTTTATTGCTTGTATTGGCTTTTATTTTCCATGCTAAGTTCACACTGCAAACTTTCAGGAGTAAAATGTTTACTTTTATTTGTGCAGACTACTGATATGCAGGCGCTGTGCTAACACTCTCACAAACATAGATGAACTAGGCCAGCTCTTACTTTCACAGCTGTGTTTGTCTTCAGACAGTCTGAAACCATCGTTGCACAAGCACACGTATCCACCTTGTCTGTTTTCACATACGCCGTGCGGCTGACAGAGACTCCTCTCCCCTTCACACTCATTTATGTCTGAGAAGGGAACAGTGAACAAGGGTAAGCGAGAGGGCCAAGACCGAAAGGAAAAATTGGCTGATGTAAAAAGTATGAAATCCCAAACCTTTGCAGTGGCGCCCATTCTCGAGCGTGAATCCTTTCTGGCACTCGCAGCGATACGAGCCCATCGTGTTGATACAGCGCCCTCGCTGACAATTGGAGGCTCGTTTACACTCGTTTATGTCTAAATAAATAAAAAAACAAAAACAAAAAATCAACATGCTTATTCTGACCTACATGTCTTTTAAAGGGCACCTATGATAAAAATCAACTTTTGTAAGCTGTTTAGATAGAACTGTTTGCATGTATAGTGTGTCCACTGTCATATTGGAGCAATATAAACACAAGTCTCTTTTTTAAAATTTCCTGACGTCAAAATAGGATCCAAATCCCAGTGATTTTGAGGCCCACCGCAATGTGATGTAGCAGTGTGGTTTTCTTCACCCACCGAATTGATTGACAGGCACCATGTATTTATAATAACATGTATACACATGTCCACAGAACATTTTTTTAAATATAAAATTGTATTAAAATATTTGTAACAGTAAGTAACAAAGTAAATAAGTTTCAAATATTTTTAAAACAGAACATATTTGTAATAAAGAGAGTAAAATCGCTATGTAATTCTTAACCGCTATAATCACCACGGCCGCATGGTGTCAGTAAACACTAATATGTGTGTGTTTGTGTGTGTGTGTATACAGCAAACAGCATTTGAGTGAGACTCATTGTTTCAGAAAGGCTTGAATAAACTCCACCACAAATACATCAAATAAACTTACTTGGTATTTTCAACTAGTGAGCTGTACTTCAGTTTCATGCGTGTCTGCCTCTATCACTGACTGCTGTTTATCTGACTTAACACATAAGAAGCAGACATGCACGTGGCAATGGTGGGCGGGAAAAAGCAGCTCATTTGCATTTAAAGCTACAGGCTACAAAAACAGCTACACTGTACTCGGACACCAAAATGGGCAGATTCTGGAGGCTATAATTAAGGTGTAAAATAGGTGCCCTTTAAGTATCTAAACTAATATTATTATATATTTTAAATATTTAATGACAAATGGGTAAAACTGGCGGAGCATGATATTTTGAAAAACGATCATTATCGCTATAATAGTATATGAGATATTCATATCGCAGTGAGGTGTAATAAATTCATTTTATGTATCAAGCATTTGTGTGTTGCATAGGTTAACTAAATCTGACCAATCAGATGGGCCTTTGTACCTGTATCTTTGTACCTGCCACCCCAGTAGGTGCTAATGTTTTATTGGATAGATGGGCTGATTTTATAGAGAGTTAAAAATAAATACTAATGGAAATAAAGACAAGCTAGGGAAAAAACCCAGCAAATAAGACTCAGGATATCAGCTGACGTTTTCAGTCATTCTTAGTTTTTTTTAAATCTAAATATCCTTTACAGTTTTTTAGACCGAATTAGATCAGTAAAATATCAATTACCTGTTTATTTTACAATGTTCTTTACATATATATCTTTTTAGGTTCACAAAAATAAAATCTATCTAGGTAAATATTATATTGCAAGAAATATATTGCTCAATAATTATTGCATTATCAAAAAACTCATCAGCAGAATCGCAAATTTTCCCTAGATCACGCAGCCCTAGGTAAAACCAACTGTAGTTGTTTGAAGGGTAGTGGTATAAAAGTATAACAATTTTAAATGACAATAATTTGAAGCCACACTGTGATATTTAAACAAAGTTAACAATTTAGTCTTGTTCTATAATAGTTTTTGCTAAATACATTGTTATACTCCATTAATTGTACTTGCATCTTCTGAAAATCACAGGTAATGGTACTCATTATTCTTAGTCCAAAAAAAAAACCTTCACATTCTAATATAACGTATTACAGGTCCTTCACTGTTGTAAATCTGTGTTATAAAAATACCTAGTTCTGGTCCTAAATTATCATATTGGAATCTGTGCTTATCCACAACATAACTGTCTTTGACATCTGTCAACTCTGTCAGCCCAAAATCTACATACTTGCAATGCAAATTGTGACAAAAATCATGTATTTTGTCTTAATATACTTTGTGTTTTTTCTTTTAAGGTATATGGACATTACAGTATCATGTGCAGTATTAAGTTCATGCATGTTGCAGGGTTATAAGAGTCATTTCTGACCTTCACAATGGCTTCCTTCTTGCGTAGGCTGATAACCAGGATAACACTGGCAGCGAAACGACCCGTCAGTGTTAATGCAGTGACCATTAGCACACAATCGGTTATCCTGACACTCATTGATGTCTGTGGGGAGACAAACAGACACATAATCTCCAACAACACATGCAATCTTAAATCTCTGTTTATGTAATGCTTGTATGCTTCCTTCTATGTATTCTCTTTAGAATAAACTTGTGCAGGAAGTAATAAAATCTAATTTAGACTGATTCAGAATGATAAGATGAAGTTTCCTTGTGTTTAGTTGTGTTGGCGCTGTGCCACTGACCTCTGCAGCCTTTCCTGTCAGCCTCGGGCAGAAAGCCCTCATTACACAGACATCGATAAGATCCTGCCAAGTTCTCGCAACGGCCATTTAGACACACACCGTGCTTTTTACACTCATCAATATCTAATAGAGAGGAAGTGAGAGAGAGAGGCAGTAAGATAACACTGTCAATTTGCACATTTATTTTATTAATTTAGTCAAAAACAGCCCACAGTCATCCACTTTTTTACAACTTGCATGTCTAGTGAATGAGTAACCCTACTTTTCAAATGTCACTAAGTTATTTATTTGCTACATTAATTTGATAAAAAATGTAGTGAAAACAGTATTAAAGGGGTGGTCCACTATGATATCAATTTTAAACTTTAGTTGATGTGTAATGTAGATGTGTGAACATAACATCTTTGAATGTAATGCGCTCAAAGTTCAATGCAAAGGGTGACATTGGCTTTTAAAGAGTTAGCTTAGCAAAGCCTACAGCAAACAAAGTTTGGGGACTACTAGAAAATACATCCAGGTTAATGATGTCATTACACCCAGGAAAACGCGCAGTGAAGGGGCATGGTCACAGAGGCGCTGTACCATAAGGTAAAACACCATACAAATGCTGCTATTTTCATGGTGCTTCCAGACAATTATATAGCTTTCTGTGCAAGGAATTTTACAAAGGACAGTTTCCAGGATCTCTCCCAGTTCAGTATTGGATTTGGCCAAACACTTCTCCTTAAAGGAGCAGGTCCAATGGTGAAAGAAGAAGCTTTTCTTTTTTGAAGAAGAAGATTATGAGCCATAACCAGTAAATATTTTTATTTATTAAAATTGATGTTGTACATGCATACACTGTAAAAAAAAATCTGTTTTTTTTCCCAGCAGCTGGTTTGCTGAAATAAAAAACGTAAAATAATGTCTTTTAAAGTACAGAAATTTCCTTAAATTTAAATTTCCAGTAAATTTCTGTAATGTACTGTCTGTAATTTTTTATGGTAAATGTCTGTAATTTAACAGACATTATTTGACTTTTTTCCGGCACCCCAGCTGCTGGAAAAAACGTAAAATAACAGTTTTTTTTTTGTTTAGTTTCTAGCATTATGTGTATTAGGGCTACACAACATATGATTTCAGCATTGATATCACAATGCGTATCTGCAGTAGTCACGTTGCAAGAAATGCAATGTTGAGTCTGAATTATAGTTGATCAGCAGCTACAGAATTGTATTCAATTATTTTATTTATACGGAATAAAGGTTTTTCCTGCTTAGAATTTTTTTCTTGTTTCTAGTCCAAATATCTACATTTCAAAACAAAAACAAGATTAATTTGCTGGCCCTATTGGCAGATTATTTTGAACAAAACAAAGATAATCTTTTTTTTTGCATTGTGATTATTTAATGTCTGTACTTGAATACTGTTAGACTCCCCAGAAAACTGTCTAATAGTGCTATTCAACTATCTTGTGAAACTGTTCACATTGCAATATTTATAGCAGAATAATAAAATAACACTATTAGGTTTTTTTTCCAATATCGTGCAGCCCTAATGTGTATGTTGTAGCAAGGATGTAAGCACGTAAACAAGGATGAAGTGAAAAGGTTAACCTGTATTACACAATCTTCACCAACGCGTGCAATGTCTCTCTATATGCGTCCGCTTTCCATTCGTTCACAATAGAGATTTTAATATTTTGTATTACTTACCATCCACATTTAACTCAAATATAGGGGAAAGAAACTTGTTACATTTTATTTTAGAGACCTGACATGACCAAACTGTTTACACTAGATGCTAAATTGCTAGTAAGAGGCATGACGTTCCTGGTGATGTGGAGCTGATGTGCAAATCACAACACATTAGGTTAGCTGACCAATGAGAGCGGGTCTTCAAAGGAACCAGTAAATATGATAGTAATTTTCATGTTAGCTGAGTAGCAGTATCAAATTAAAGACATATGAAAAAATAACATGAATTTTTACAAATGAAGCACGAGCACACACTGTTTTGCACCCAATAGGCTTAAAAACAGTCTTTAATGAAATACAATTTTTAATTAGAATTTAGTTTAGTTTTTTGTTGAATAGAAAGTTCAAAAGAAGATACTTTATTTCAAATAGAAATCATTTGTAAGACTTTAAATGGTCACTTTTGATCAGTGTAAGAAGGCCTATGTTTAGTGGTTCATAAAATGATGCTTCTATGTATACACTGTATACTTCTATATATATGGCCTCAGCCACATATGTTTATGAATATGAGCTGTGTGTGTGTTTACATGTGTGTACGTATACAGACCGTGACACACTCCTCGATCTGCCTGGTATCCGGGTTGGCAAGGTAAACACTCATAGGACCCAACGGTATTTTCACACTGTTCATTAGGACAGATATCCGGTTCCAAACATTCATTGATGTCTATTGACCGCAACATTAAAGGCAATGAGTTACTAACATACATTTAAAACACACACTGCTAATAAAACTAAGATAAACTGTAATGTCACCAAATACATTATGGGTCTTTTTTAAACACATGGTCTAAAGCGCATGGTGCAGGTGCACTTAGAATGTGTCTGAATCCACTTATGCTACTGTAATGATGGAAAAAATGTTCAGTGCATACCCAGAGCATGGTCTATATAAGGATGGTTCCTGTTCTCTTAATAAGTAATGGCTGTGTTTTGGGCAGAATGTTCAATAAACCAATCAGAGTCTGTCATGTGAAGGAGAAATTTGCAAGTGCAAAGACAGAATGTTTCTCCAGAGGGGAAATGGAAAAGCTCATGCTGCTGTACATCCTTGTGTGTATAATAAACAGAGAGTAAATGCATCGTGGGTAAGCCTATAGGCAAATATTATTCACGCACCCTTTAAACAAAATAAAAAAAATAAAAGCACAATATAGCAACGAAATAGACACACAAATTGCAACGTGAGCAATGCACTCGTTTTCAGACCAGCTGGTGCTGAACGGGATGTTAAATGTTAATTGATAGAGTCCCATGTCTTTTGTGTCTATGCACAATATAGATGTGTGTCCTTACCTTCACAATGTGGTGGTCTCTGGATTTTTTTCCGGAAGCCTGGTAGACATTCACACTTATAGGAACCTTGCAGGTTAATGCACTGCCCTCCTACTCCACAGATTTCTGTGTTTAAGCACTCATTTATATCTGAAAACATGCACAAAAACAAGTGGTGGTTATTGATATGGCCATCTATTTAGAAACTGCTGCCTTTGAACAGATAATATTTGTTACTCACCATAACAACTGCGCTTTCCTTGAGAAATCTCTCTCGGTCTGTAGCCAAGATGACAGTTGCATTTATAGGAACCCAAAAGGTTTAAGCAAACACCTCTACCACATGGCTGTGCATCACATTCATTCTCATCTACAGAAAGAAGAAGAGCAATGTATTTGATTGATATATATATATATACATATATATATATATACATATATACATATATATATATATATCCATCCATCCATCCATCCATCTATCTATCTATCGTGTAATAATGTGTTTTACAGTTACTGTTATATTATATTATATACCAAATATAATATTAAATACCAAACAATCAAATAGAAAATAGTCCTTTTAAATGTTTTATTTCCCAGTATTACTATTTAATTGTATGAAATGAATCATTGGTTAGCATGAGATGCTTTTTTTTTTCAAAAAACATTTAACCTTTTTGAATGGTAGTGTATAATATTGTTATTTATGCAAATAAAGCCTCTTACAGTGCACTCAAAAAATTATATTTTTTACTTGTTCAAACTACTTAATTAAAATGAGCTGAAACAACACAGTTCTTGAGATTTCAAAACTTAATTTTTTATGTTCAATTCACATAAATTTGTTAAAAGTGTTAAGTTAACTTAATTTGTGTTGGGACAACATGAATGAATTGTGTGGAACCCAGCATTTTTTACAGTGTGCATTTGTCTGTGATTTTGTACACTGAAAAAAATCATTCAGAGATGATTCCTTGGATTTACTCTTTTTTTTTTACGTTAAGTGGCTGTAAACAATTTATTTGGGCTGAATTTAAACAAACAAATTAAGTAGAATTTTATTACATTTAATTTGTTTGTTTAAATTCAACACAAATAAATAGTTTGCAACAGTTTTGCAGACATCATTTTTTTCAGTGTAGGTTGTACAGTATGTGTTTGTATTTGTATTCAATGTATGCACTCACCCTCACAACGTTTTGTCAGTGCATGAGATCTATACCCAGGATAACAGTGGCACATAAAACCATTCTGTGTGTTCACACACACTCCATGACCACATATGTTACTGTTCAGCTTGCATTCATCCAATGCTGTAGGACCCAAATCCAAAAAACAGCCATAAAACATAAAACACATTTTTTTCATTTAAGTATCAAAAGGAGCTTTGTTAACTGGTAACTGATGCGTTTTGATGGAACTCACGTGAGACTTGCGTCTGGGACACTTCGTGTGAATCCTTCTCTGGGGGAACTAGGACTATGGGAGGAGTCGTTGGCTTTGCCACAATGACTGATGAGATGGAAGGATAAATAATAAAAAGAAAAAGAAGATAAAAGAGCACATTTAAATAATTAAAAAGTGTAAGTCAATGAAAAAGTTGATCAAAACTTAAACCTGTGTTTCCTTATATGTATTTTACACTCTTAATTTCCTTTTGTGCATAAAGTTACTGTTTGACCATGATCTGTAGCAGTTGCTGAACTCTCACCGAGGCCTTGCTGTATGCAACTAGTGTGCTATGCATAGGGAGAGGATCAATTCTGCTGATACACATCCAATTTCTTCCCCAGCTGTTTACATTCACAGACATAACCAACATTCTCAATGTGTGTGTTTAAACATAACCTTGTGTATTTTTCACATGAACGAGAACTTCTTGTAATATTCAGTTGCCATCTGACAACCAATATTCTGTGTACATATTCTGTGTGCCTAGAAAACCATATTTCAGGAGTTTAAACTGACAAAGCTTTAAGTAGCTCATATTTTACCCCTTTTACAGGATGTAAGATAAGTCTTTGGTGTCTTCACAATGTGTCCATGAAGTTTCAGCTCAAAATACCCATCAGATCATTTCTAATACCATGCTGAAAATCTAAATTTTGGAGTCAAAGGACTGTTGATGTTTTTGTAGATTGTTTTAAACCCTGTCTTGCATCAATACTAAGGCATGGTAATATGTGCCTGTCTGTCATTTCGTTGTGTGGAGAAAACCACATTGCTACGTCATGGTACACTGGGCCTCATAACCACTGGGATTTGAGGGGAGCTCTAAAGCTTTTTACAATAAAACTCTAAATCAAATGTGAGGCTGATCTAGTTTGATTGATAAAATAGCGTATTACTTCACAATATGCAAATTGATTCAGTCTGCATATAAAACAGTTGATAAATAAGTTAACATACTCAATAGTCAACATATGGATCAGCCACAGCCACAGCCACAGCCACAGCCACAGCCACAGCCACAGCCATAACACCCTGCAGCCCAAGACCGGTTACTCACTGAAGCTAAGCAGGGCTGAGCCTGGTCAGTACCTGGATGGGAGACCACATGGGAAAACTTGGTTGCTGTTGGAAGTGGTGTTAGAGAGGCCAGCAGGGGGCGCTCAACCTTTGGTCTGTGTGAGTCCTAATGCCCCAGTAAAAGTGAAGGGGACACTACACTGTCAGTGGGCGCTGTCATTCGGATGAGACGTTAAACCGAGGTCCTGACTCTCTGTGGTCATTAAAAATCCCATGGCACTTCTCGTAAAAAGTAGGGGTGTAACCCCGGTGTCCTGGCCAAAGTCCCTCAATTGGCACTTTCCCATTATGGCCTCCTAATCATCCCCATCCACCGAATTGGCTCTATCACTCTCTCTTCACTCCACCAATAGCTAGTGTGTGGTGAGTGCACTGGCGCCGTTGTCCTGTGGCTGCTGTCGCATCATCCAAGTGGATGCTGCACACTGGTGGTGGTGTGAAGAGACTCCCCTCATGATTGTGAAGCGCTTTGGGTGTATGGCCATACACAATAAACCGCTATATAAATACACATAACATTACATCTAAAAAGTGAGACAACAAATAAGCTTCATCCTATTGCTGTCTCAATATTTTAACAATTTATAAAGAATTAATCACATTTTGGCTATCAGATATATATATATCATATGGCCAAAAAGTGATTGAACCTTATAAATAAATACCCTATAAATAAATACCCTATAAATTGTTAAAATATTGGTGTCTATAATGCAGCTAGTTCAGTTCAAATGAGTAGCAGCTTGGACCCGGAAACAGTATTTAATACATCATGACTTAACATGCGGATACTACACATCTGTCCAAACAATTTGCAAATTCCAAATGTACAAATTCATGATTTTGCATAATAGGTGCCCTTTAAAACATATGGAGATGTCTAACAGACCCTTTTCACATTTCCAAGTTTCTCAGTAGTGGAAGTCCTTGTAGTTGGGTAAACTTAGAGCGCAGTGAATGAGAGAGTACAATAAATACTTATTTACAATCCTATTTGCTGAAATAATAAAAGAAAAACTCCATGATGGTGTTATCAAGATTTTTAGAAAAAGACAAAAATTGTGTGTGACTGATAACAGTAGCCCGAAGAGAGAACAACATAAATTACACTCTGCAATACAAACGCCTTGCATAAGCAGTAATTAATTTTTTTTGTCGCAAAGATGATATAATACATACACAAATATGTATAAATGTTTGTTTAAAAAACAAATCGAAATATTAATAAAAACTTTTAAGGATTTAAGATGCTGTATTGTGCTTCAGTCTTGTGAAAAGGGTAAACTAAGTAAATGAGGCACAAACTCAGTTACTCAGATAGTTTCGCCTTCTTTTGGAAAAAAGGCAGGGAAAAGCAGCTCTGTTGCATTTACATAATACATTTTACATGATAAAAAGATTTTTGCTTTCACCTAAGAAGTGTTAAAAATTACAGCATGAAATAATAAATGATCATATACACATTCCGGGAACACAAAAAGCATAAGAGGGCAACTTTAAACTTAAAATTTAGTGTTACTGTTAACCATGCTTTACTATTTGAGAAACTATGTGAACTATGAACTATGTGAACTATGAGTTCTATGCTTTGTAAAGTATACCTGGGCGGCGAGGGCCATGAGTGCTGATTGGTGAGAGATGCATTGGTGTGGTCGTCTGAATGGGGACTTCCTGTTTACATGAGGGAAAATTCCATTAAGTGACCTACCTAAATATGTATTAAAACTCTGACTCTATCTTTTTATTTCTGCTCTTTCCAGTAGTTTGTAGATCAGTATTTTAGATAGAAAACCAGAATCTTACCGGAGGCTTGACTTCTGAAAAAAAAAACAGGAAGATGCAATGAATAAACAATTAATAAACAAGCTAGCAATCAAGCTTGCAGATTTAACTATCTGTACCAGTGTCAGGATGAATGTGTTCAATGCTGGTCAGGAAGGGCTGAAAGGTCAGAGTACCGTGATAGGTCTGTAAAGACATTCCCTTTCCTGCTGGACATATCTTATTAAAGGAAGCTAAAGAGACAAAACAAATGTAAGAGAAACATTAGAGAAGATATATTAATTTCACTCAAAGTCCTATTTATAGATATAGGAACACATCCAAATTGGGCAAAATTCAGAATGAAAGAAGTTTCTCTATTTCAGTGTATGAGAGTTTACTATATGGCAGACTACTGCAGTTCCAATAGCTTGCCTTCAAACAGGAGAAACAAACAACTCATGACAATGCTCAGTATATGATAATGTAAATATCACTGATAGGACAGATCTGAACATTGGTTTCTGTGAGGAACTGTGAGGAACAATGTTTATTTAACCCTTCTGGTTACATTAAAAATGTTGGAACAACTTTTATAGATCATTTCAATGTGGTCATGTCATAGACCCATGAACATTTCCTGCTTGTTATCAAACTATTTCAGAACTGTAACAAAAGGCAATTCAATTATAACTTAGGGCCCTATCATACACCTGCTGCAATAAGGCGCAATATGTGTTTGGCACAATTTGTTGCTATTTTCAGACCAGCACAACCCTAATTTTCACATTTTGCGCCACGTTGTTTAAATGGCAAATCCATTTGCGGCACTTTGTGGACTCATGGGTGTTCCGGTCAAAATAGGAGGTGTGTTAAAGCGCAATTAGAACTGAATTTAGAAATAGTTTTGAAACAAATCTTTGTGCTTAACAAATAAAATTAAATATGTAGGCTAATGGATGTCTTCAGTGGAGTGCCTACAACACTTTCCTTATCCACAAAAGTAAAGGAGTTAAGTAAAGAGTAAAAGTAATGTAGAGAGAAGGTAAAGAGGCCAAATCGTTCTTTATCCTCGCGCTGCAAATGGTCTGTTTAACTGTTTTCTCGCTAGTGAAGTATTCAGTTTTTTCTCTTACAAAGTCTCGCATGTAAATAGCAAATGCGTCATGGTGCTACACAACTGACTCTTAAAGGGAATGGGAGATAAGACACTGAATGGTTTAACGCGCGTTATGCTCAAAACACACCCATAACTCATTAAGAGAATAAGCACAGCCCTGTTAGACTATGCGCCGTGGCACAAAGCGTATTTTTCCATCCTTAAAATAGGAAAGTTGATTCGGACACACGCTTTATACTTTTGCGCCATGCGCTTTAGACTTTGGCCCTAGATCGTTAAAATAGAGCCCTCAATGTTAAAACAGTTATCATAACATAATTTATTGGTATGTGGCTCTTTTTGGATTTGGAAGTTAAAAATTAAAAATGTAAAACTGAAAATACGTTGGTACCATTGTTTTTGTTTACATCCATCAAAATGGTCTATACTGTGGGTCAAACAAATCCCAGAAAATCACATTGTGAAAACCACACAAAATCAGATAAGTAAACGTTTAACATTCACCAACACACCTTTTCCACTATTTCAAGGGTTAAAAAAACATTATCTAGCAAATAGGAAATAATTTTTAAAAGAAACCTAAAAAAATGTGACAAAGTGGGACCTTGGACCACTGAACCACTGGCCAAAATGTAGCATTTCAAATACCTGTTAAACAGATGAGCTTGGCATTGTTAGTGCAATGCTCTAATACTTGAGCTACAGAAATTTAACTGAGGGGTGACACGGTGTCTCAGTGGTTGGCACTGTCACCTCACAGCAAGAACCTCACTGGTTCATGTCCCAGATGGGTCAGTTGGCATCTCTGTGTGGAGTTTGCATGTTCTCCCCGTGTTCGCATGGGTTTCCTCCGGGTGCTGCGATTTCCCCCCACAGTCCAAACACATGCGCTATAAGTTAATTGAATTAACTAAATTGGCCGTAGTGTATGTGTGTGACTGAGTGTGTATGGGTGTTTCCTAGTATTGGGTTGCAGCTGGAAGCGCATCCACTATAAAACATATGCTGGATAAGTTGGCGCTGTGGTCGCGGTGGCAACCCCTAATGAATAAAGGGACTAAGCCGAAGAAAAATGATAGAATGAAATTTCTGTTCAGTTCTAAATTATTCACCCACTTACCTGTGCCATCCTGTGGACACCTCTCACAGTTGCTTCCCCATGCTTTACCCACAGTGCAGCAGCACATCTCCTGAGTAAGGCGTGTTGAAAGAGCGTGCTCGCATTTCCCTGCTTCCGTAACCATGCGAAAACAGAACCCCAGCTCAACTGTTGCTATAAAGAAGAAGAGAATAAAAAGATATTGATGCTGGTTTGTTAGCCATTTAGGACTTGTTGGCATTACTGTATATGTGTGTTGAGTTTAAACGCGTATTTATAGGTTACCAGCGACGCAGCGTGTCCTTTCTTTCAGTACATAACCAGGTTTACAGGTGCAGCGGAAACTTCCCCGCGTGTTTAAACATTCTCCATTCCAACATACGCCTGACATCATACATTCGTTTATGTCTATGACATGGAAATGAAGAGAACCACAAACAAAGCATTAGCATGAGTAATAAGATCAATAAAAATGTAACTGAGGTATAAAACATGAGGAAAATGTGTTTAAGATAGGGTGATGTAGATTACTCACAATGGTCAAATCTCAAATTCAATTTAGTTAAAAAGCAAAACATTTAATGTTAGAGAAAGGTCTCAGGTTTCTTCTTATGATTCAAGATACAATTTTGTTACACATTTTCCAGCTGTAATTTTTAGGGCTGTTAAGTAAGTCTGAAGCACTTGGCGATGCTTCTGATGGGTTTTCCATGATCTTGTTTTTTATGAAACTGAATTTGTAACAATGAAAGTGGTGATGCCAGAAACAAAGTTCCTTTTCAATTCTTGTAACTTCATCCACTTGTTAAGTGGCAGTTAGTATTTTATTGTACATTGATTTAAGCAGTTTGTATAGTTCTGACAGATGAATGAATTACAGATGAATCAGGCTCATGGTCAAAATTTGATTTAAATGTATTGGAAGGCCAGTTATAATGTCCTCTGAATTCTGTGGAAAAGGATGATAGCTTTCATCATGTAGTATTAACTGGAGTAAACACAACACAAGCCTTTTCTTTCAGTGTTCATGTGTATATCCAATACATCTGCTGTGGTCTGATGTTGCCAATGACATCAAATACCTGTCAAATCCATCTTTTCTTATGCATTCAGTATGATAACTAAATAACTAACAAGAAAACTAGGTTAAGACTTGCTGGGCTTGTTATGGAAACAACCCAGGCTCATTCTGAAAATGTACCGCTATATACATTTCTGGCGAGCGTCAAATATGTCCCAGGAGCTACATTTTTTTTGCAGTTTTTGTATTTGCAAATCCGCCTGAGACTGATGTGTATGCTTTTTCAGATCTCAAATTTCTCTCGTGAGTGCCAATTGCCTGCTCTTCTCACGTAAATCCACCAGAGGCTACTGTCGACGGACTGACCCCTTCCCTAAACTCAACCGCAGTGTTTTAAAAAGCAATCCAGAACAATAAAAAGCCCCCTGATTTTTACCACGTTTTCAGATTTGACCACATTCTCACTCTGTAATTTACTTGTTTATTTTATTTTTTGGCTTCTGTTTTTGTCATACCCACTTTCTAGAATCGTTCTTCACCGGACTCAAACCCTGTTATCGCAGTCAACTCTGTATCTCAAATCCACCGACATACGTGTCGAGCTACTGGACAAACTGGTAACAGCAGGAAAGCCATCCACATGCAGGTTAGCGGTCAGCTGGTTAGCAAGAAAAAGAACGGCGTCATAACGCTCCACAACGTTAGTTTTAAAGACGAAATGCAGCCATACGTAGTTCTGGCTACATAATTCACAATCTCCAAGAAATGTATATAGGGCTTTGTTTTCAGAATGAGCCTATGTTGCAGACATCCTTGACAGGCAAGGCAACACATGCAACCGCACCTTACAGGGATAGCATATAAAAATAATAATACATTTAAAAAAACATTGATTCTGATTCACTTGATCAAATTCAAAATGTATTGAATGTTGAAAATATTATTCCATAATATTTTCAACATAAAAAAAAACTGGATGGATCCTATTTTTGTATTATTTTTTTTCTCGTAACTGGCCAATTGCAATTGCCAAATAAGAAAATTTTAATCGTTCATTAAAACTCAAGATCGGTGCACTACTAATCTGAAGGATTCTGTTCTATAGACATTCTTGGTTGAATCTGGGAAAGGAGGACACATACTGTATATCAATGATCTGAAGCATCTGCTTGCACTAAAACTTGACAGATGTTGTTAGTCGTTTTGCTGGTGTACAATTTATTCACTTGCCTAATCTCAACCAATGGAATCATAAATGGAGCTTATCACCAAATTATCAGAAATTTTATGTTCTTTATGCCATTATTCTGAAACTGAAACTATGTAGGTCTATATACAAAGCTAATCCAAACTGTCTCCTGACTGGCAGAAACTCCTTGACTTCTGTATTTCTCTACAGTTCTGGAATGAATGCCTGGACTGTTTTGCATTTCTTGGATATAATCCTTTTCGCCACAGTAATTTAAGAGCTGTCTTCTGGTGTATATTTTACTGAGGGGAAAATGGGAGCTTTACATACATAAAATCTAGCTTTACATACTGGTAACACTAAAATAATGGTCCATCAGTTAAAGTTAGTTAATGTATTTACTAACATTAACTAAGTATGAATAATCTTGTAAATCATTTATTAATCACAGTTCAACATTTACTAATGCATTATTAAAATTTAAAGTTGTATGCAAAAGGCTACAGTAATAGCGACCACCCTTAAACAATTGGATAGATGCAACTATTGAGACAATGGAAAACAAAAACACTCCTGTAGTTAATTTAAAGAAGGCTATATTCCTGGGAAAATATAGGAAATGGGTTGAATATATTTCAGTTAAAAAGATCTGATTTAGTTGCTATAAACAAATAGAAGATGCTTAACTTAGAGATAGATAAATATATGCTAATGTGTGCATATGTATACTCTGTGTTGTCCCAATGTGTATAATGAAGGTGGTCATTTGAGATCATTCTGAAAGGAATTATATAATGGCATGCGTTCTCACCCTGGATGTAAATAGTGCTTTAATTTTATTATTTCTCCTTTTTTTGTGCTATTTTATAATTTAACAAAATTTGAGTAGTATGTATACTTAGTACACCTGATAATAATGTATGTAAATTGTAGGTCACCTAAGGTCACATACTGAGATTCAAATGTACATTGAAATATCAATTGAGAGTCACAATAAACATTAAATAAATAAATAAATAAATAAAAATCTAAAGTTAACGTGTTAGTTAACGCACCATGAGTTCACATTAAATGATGTTAATAAAGATGCATAAATACCATAATAAATGTATTCCTAATTGATTGTTAATGCTAGTAAATGCATTAACTAACGGACCATTATTTTAAAGTGTTACCTAAATACTTTAACTGAATGTATTAAATGTATTTTAATAATAATGATCACAAAGAATAGTACAAACTAAATATTCTTCTAAATCATTTTATTTTATTTTAAACATTCATTTTAATTGATAAAAACATACTCAAACATTTTCACATTATAAATTGGTTCTTTAAAACAATCTGCATTTATTCCTTTCCATTTCTTTCAGGATATGATGGGAGTAACTCCCATAACAAAGCTCATTACTGGGGTTTCATGGCATGTTAAAGATTGATTACCTCTGCTCTACATGAAAATATTTTGGCATGGTAGTCATTTTATATGTGTTGTGAACATGTGTAAATTTTATGACGACCAGCATACCTTCAATTTGTTAAACACAAACTCGCACACAATCCAGCATGTGTACACAGTACCTTGGCAGTGAGTGCTGTTGAGTCTCTTGTATCCCTGAGGGCATGTGGATGCAAAGTCCTCGACTATAGCCTGGTGTTTTTCAGTATCTGAATGACAGAAATCAAAAGAATTTCATCTGCTGAAGCATCTGGTTGATTGATTACTCCACAACATATCAATGAAACATCAAATCAATATAAACTAAGTAAAACAAAGCTATATAAAAACAATACTAGTAGATGAAAATAAGTGTCTATGGGGGATTTAGATTTCGGGAAGAACTGGTAGCTTGCGGTGTGTGTGATGTGCTCCATTTCTTGCTTGTGTGAGGAAGGAGAGAGAAAAGAGCCGCTGTGGGAACATTTCTCTGAAGCTGATATTTTCTCTTCAGCATAAGAACATGTGAGAACAGAGACAGAGTGACTTTCCAGAAAGCCTTTTGCCAAAGCCAACATTTCTTCCTCCTTTTTTCCATCCCTCACTTTTGTCTCCTTTTACTGCAAAGGGTGTGTCATAGGAAAATATGGTGATGTTGCTGAGGCACGAAGACTTTCGCAGAAGTTCACACACACTCAAACGCAAACGCTAACACACATCCGTTCGCCAGCACACAATCAATGCCTGGCTGAGCGCTGAGACGTCGAATGGAATAAGAAGAGAAAAACGGGAGTGGAAAAAGGCATTTTTCTTCAAGTTCATATTCAAATCTAGCTCCAAGACTGTGCTGACACATTCCCATGCGTCAAACTATGGCAGGGTGAATTTATAAGGACAAAAAGTCGAAAGCAGTAGGATTTGTGAGATGAGCTGTTATTTTTAACCAATAGGGTTGTTTTTGGCACACTTTGATCTTATGGCAGAGATCCTAAAATCCAATTCTAGATCAAAAGCCATAATATATAATAAAAATTAATTCTACTTACATGGTAGTAAAGGGCATTTGTAGCATTTATTTTGGCCCCAGGAATTGCCCACACTGCCACAGCAGTCTTCTTGATTGGTCAGACCAGGAAGAGGGTTACTACTACACTAAAAAACGAGAGAGAAATAGAAAGAAAGAGTCAGAGGACTTTATTGACAGGCAAGTGAGATTAATTTCTTCATCATCAGTCACTCACAGCCTGTTTGGGCGTGGTCTCCTGGAAGCACCTCCCTTTGGGCTTATGAGTCGGTGGAGGAAGGCGGGTCACAGTTTTGGTACTGTGAGGCTTGTTCTCTGATTGGTCGAGAGGATGAATGACAACTGAAGTGTCTGGCGTGTGAACAACACGAACATTGAACTGCACTGGAAATATAAATAAAAAAGAGAGCAATGAGAAGAAGATATCTTGTTTTTAAAAATTAAAATAAAAAATTAATTAATAAATTGCGGAAAGACTTTAATCTTGAACTTATGACTTTATATCATGAATTTGATTTATGTATAAAAAACAATAAAACTTTATTTAATAACTAAACACTTGTAACTATACTTAAAATACTTTGGTATTATATAATATAGTAAATTATTCATATTTTGATTTACAGGGTATACAAAGAAATCAGAGAGTGAAATTCAATACCTTTAATGACCTTTTTTTAAGACTCTTTCCATACATTTCAAGACCTTATAACCACTTTAGGTTTCAACTGGAAACACTGGTGAGATTCTAACTTGCAGTATATTTACTAAATTATAATGTAAGTAACTCATCCAAAACTAAAACATTTTTCATAATGTATACTGAATAAAAAATCTAATAAATCTACTGTAGCTAATTCAGCAGGTTGGCACCCATAGAGCTGCAGAAATAATGGTGTTGCCTTAATTACTACAGTAAACAAAGCAGCATGATGTCAAATCTAGCAGGATTTTATTTATTTCATAAACTACACATCATCCTGATATTCGCAGATTTAATTCAGGTAAACTTTAGCATTCAACTATACATTGCATATTTAAATATGATATAAAATAAAATATAAAATTGAAGGCCCTTAAAAAGTATTTAAAAGTCTTAAAAGCTATTTTGCAAGGTATTAAACCTTGCAAAATAGCTTTTAAGACTTTTAATACATTTTATTAAATAATAATTATATTAAAAGGTATTGAAGATAAAAAAAACTATATTAAAAGGTGACTTTTTTTGTCAAGGTAAAAAGATGCCTCACAGCATAGATGCAACTGGCAAGTTTACATTATCCTTATTAGGCATGGGACGATAACCGTTTTCAAGGTATACCGCGGTTTGGAAAAGTGAAGGTTTTCATACCTCCAAAATTTTCTTTAATACCGTTCCTAAGGTATGTGTAAGATATTTTTTTTTTTTACATTTTTTTTAACAACAGCATCTCCAGCAGAAAAGATATCCAAAGATGCCATTTTAAATTGTAAATAAATCTGTGTTTTTGAAACGAATGAAGACAGCAGATGTCAATGATTAATTTCATTATTTGGCCTGGCACGTTTACTGCTCCAAAATATTATAAATGTTTCTCAAAATAAAATATATTGTGTTCAAAGGGGAAAAAAACGTTTAGTTTTTTTACACAGACATTTAAAAAGAATATATTTTAGAGCAGTAATCACAATACAGCGATACCGTGAAACTGTGATATTTCTATCCAAGGTTATCATACCGTCAGAATCTTATACTGGCCCATGCCTAATCCTTATTACGCTTATTTAGAGGCTAGTTAGTGGTAAAACCGTTTACAGTGCTCATTTATTGTTGAAAATGCTAATTCTTACTCAGAAAGTAGAATGTGACAATTAATATGTCAAGATGATTAGTAAAACGTTTCAAAATGCACCTGCAGATTACTTTACCAGATACATATTTTGTCACTGAGGATTCCTTAAAACACTATGTGAAGAGTTCAGATGCAAAAACCTTTAAATGCTGTCTGAAATTTTCTTCTAAAATAAGCATTTTTCTCAGGCTCCTGTGTGTAGGTTCAGTAATTTCACTTTTATGGCAAAGAATAAGTTCTTTTCTTGTTCTTTAAAGTGAAATAACACAACATAAACAAAGGAGGCTAAGAATAATGCTCATTTTCGATTGAAGTCTCTGACGGCACTTAGAGGTTTTTGCATCTAAACTCTTCACGTAAAAATCTCATCTCATGTAAACCCAGTTTTGAGTATTATTTCATCTTGTGGGCAGAGGGTCTAGTGACACCCCAAACATTTTTGTAATTTTATGTTTCATTCACATTCTACAGACCTTTTGGTTTTAGTTTTGGTATTTTTTTTGTAGTCTAACCAAGCCAAAATGAAGATGAACATTCGAAAGTACAGCCTTTCACTGGCATAAAGCTGGTTTTACGTTAAACTTTTTATATTTAGGGACTGTCTTTAAATTGATATACAACATTGGTACATATTTTACTAACCTAATAGCAGTTTTTACATATAATACATGACTTGTTTTATTAAAAATGTAAAGGTTGTGCATTATAGTTAACAACTATATCAACATTTAACAATTAGTTTTGTTATTGTTAGTTATTCTCCTCAAATGCTTTAGATCACAGATGTCAAACTCAGTTCCTGGAGAGGGCTGCAGCTCTGCATAGTTTAGTTCCAACTCTAATTAAACATAACTAATTGAGTGCTCGGGCGGTTCATTCCGCTGTGGCGACCCTGGATTAATAAAAGGGACTAAGCCGACAAGAAAATAAATGAATGAATAATTGAGTGCTCGTTTGATACCTACATACAGGTGTGTTGAAGCAGGGCTGGAACTAATCTCTGCAGGGCTGTGGCCCTCCAGGAATTTAGTTTGACACCCCTGCTTCAGATTGTTCATATCCCTATAAAGACTAACCCTCACAAACAGACGATATAGATGTCACCGAATATTATGAATTTAGTCATTTTTGATTACTTTTTTAAAAAACAAATATCTGGTTAGGATTTGGGTTAGGTGAATGTGAAAGTGTGCACCAGTTACCTTCAGAAGAGTGATGTCCTGTGCCTTGCAGAGTGAACACAGAGTGTGTTTGTGTCATCTGCTGTCGTCCACCTGCACCGATAGACTCAGACAGACTCTGAGACTCACCTGGCACCACCTGGACAGAAACATTTATTCTTTCGTTTATTGATTTCACAACATCAGGATCTAACAAAGCATTCATGCATTCAGAATATCCACTCTCCTGAATGAGACTGTATTTGATTTCTTAATGTGAAGGAGACGAGCACCTGCACAGTGTACACAGGCTGCTTGTTGCCACGAGTAGCCTGAGTTCGAAGTGGGTACTGGCAGAGGCGTCCTGTGAAGCCTGGTGGACAGAGACAGTGTGTGCGCGTACTGCACACTCCTCCATTCATACAGGTCAGAGGACACACCACTGCAGACAGACACACAGATCACTGATTAGACATGCAACATAAGGATTTAACAATATTTATAAATTGTATACATTTTATAGACTTGTCTATCCAAAAAAGTCACATACATTAATATTTTATTGGAGCTGCTTTAGCTTTGATTGTAGCACATATATAATTTCAGTGTGCTTTTGCAATATTATTTCCATCTAGAGTTGCAATAATTATTTGTGAAGATCTTGTACTGATGTTGGGAGAGTTGGACCTCTGTGCAAGGTGTTTTTCAACACAACCCAAAAATTCACAATAGGGTTAAGCTCTGGACGCTATGGTGGCCAATCCATGTGTAAAACTATATGTCGTGCACTCTGAACCCCTCTTTCACAATCTAAACTAGATGAATCCTGGGAATGAACCCTCATGCCATCAGTGAAGATAAAAAAATACATTGATTAAGTATTCAATGTATTCAGGTGGTCAGCTGACCTTATTCTTTGGCCACATAACTCTGCTGAACCTAGATCTGACCAACTTTGGCATCTCTTTAGATGTTTATTTGACTCAAGCATTACAATAATTTGACCCTTCTGAAAGTCATGAACAACCTTTCCACTACTACATGATGTCTCTTCTGACATGATTGTTTAAGAAATGGAGAACAAGAAACTGCTCTATGCATCAGTTAGTGATAATTAACTTGTTACCAGCTGAAACATAATCATTCATGCAGTAATTATCCAATGAGAGGCTCTAACCCAGTGGTTCTCAAACTGTGGTACGTGTACCACTAGTGGTATGCAGGCTGTCTTCTAGTGGTACGCAGAGGAATCACTGAATAATTAAACAAAAAAAAATTAAGACTTTTAACCCTTTGACGCGTATGATAACACCGATGTGATCAGTAAGCTGATTTTAATAGGCTAAACCTTTTATTTTATTTTCAATTTTCTAATGTTTATGTATTCTATCATTCAAAGCTAATTTCCTGCCATATTTGTATCGTTGTTGAGGGCATATCCCGTATTTTTATATCCCAATGTTGACAAGTATGGTTTAATCACTTGCTTTTCTGACAGACAAAGCTTACTCTAACATGCAGTAGCAGATCTAATTTCTAATTGAAATAGGTAAATCCAAATCATACATTTAAAATACAAGTTAATGTTTAGATTTCAAAGATATACAAATAAGTCATATATACATGCAACATATATTTCGAAATTTATCAAAAAGAGTTTCTATATGAATATAGCCTATATAATAGCCTATATTTATGAGGTCCAAGCAACATTTCCAGGTTTTAATGAATAGGCTACTATATGTTAATGCTTTACATTTAAGTACAGCAGTTTTCTGTTTACTTTTTAAGAGCAATGCCATTTTTAATTAACTTTTAAAAGCACGTTTTATTTTTTATTTTTTTTTGCCTGTAAGCACAATGTAGTGTTAATGTTCAAACTATTTATAATGTTATTATATACTACGCTACAGTATTTTTCAGTACCGGTCATTATGGTGGAACTTGGAGAGTCCAGTCAGTTTCTTTCTGAGGTGGTACTTGGTGAAAAAAGTTTGAGAACCACTGCTCTATTCACTTAGTTAAATTGAGGTGGTGACTCAGATTGTAGTGCTATAAATGATGTGTATTTAGGACGTTTACTTTCCATTAGACTGAAAAACACTTTATGAAAAGCCTGAACATATATAAAATGAACAAATATATTAAACAATCTAATGAAAATGATCAATTATTTCCATGTTTTTTTGTCTTCAACACATTTCATAATCTACAGAAAACTTTCTCTCATACACATCTGAACAGATACACGTTGACCCACAATTTTATCAATAAAATAGTCTTGTAACTGAAAAGCTCCCTGACCTTTCTGAGTAGCAAGGTTATAACTTCAGTGTTCTTAAAGCAGTTAATATTACGGTTTCAAAATTGCTGAACACTTTTAAGAGAGACACAGATTTAGGCAATTCAGTTATTTAATCTCTCTTTTTAATCACTGCGTTACTGTGCATATCAAAACTCAAGGTCTCAAGCCTCTGTTAATTGCTCTAAAATAACATTTTATAAATAACTGAGGATTAGGATGATATGTGTAAGTAATTAGCCTTATAAAAGAAGTTTTAGGAACAAAACCCGATAAATAATATGATCAATCTCATGAGGTACGGTGACCATTATATAAGTTAATAATAATAATTAGATGGCAAATTATTAAATATTCCTTATTTACATATTGTATAGATACATTTTAAATATCAAACATACATATGACACACATAAAAACTATAGTTTAAACCTGGTGACAATTACATCATCCACTGAGAATAAAATAGTGGAAAATGCTTTCATTTGTATTACAAAAGTAAACAAGAACCAACTAAATCTTTAAGAGTGCAAAAGCTTTTGCAAACTGCATTAATTTTTTTTTATTTTGCACAGTCATAAAAGAGTAAGACCTCATTTAAACATGGAATCAGACTATGTGCTTTCTATCTTGATGTGTCAGACTGTGGTTTGGTTAGATCCACTTATGTGGGTTGAAGCATCAAGCAAGGCTTAACCAGATTATTCTGGAACACTGGCACAAGTAACATCATTATTCAATACCAGCTCATGGTAATTTCAGAGGGAAAAATCCACTGTCTGTTTGTTATTTTGTTCTGGCCCACGAAGAGCTACTCTATAAATTATTCAACATCTGAAGGAAAGGTAGGAGACGACATGAAATCTAAAATCAATCTTTTTTTAAATGAATTTAAAACTGACTGACAATTTCGACAGAAAACATGGTATTTGATGAACAGAGTCTAGAGTTCCTAAAGTGATGGATTTAAAACTTAAGGAAAATTACAATGCAAAGACGTGAAACCCTGTATACTCTTGAGATATAGATATAGATATATATATATATATACATACAGGGATTGAACAATGAAACTGAAACACTGGTCAATTTAGTGTTGAAGGTTTCATGGCTAAATTTGACCAGCCTGGTGACCAATCTTCATTTCACCAGTAAGAGCAGAGTGTGAAGGTTTAATTAGCAAAGTATTAGCACCGTTTTGCTTAAAGTGCACACAACATTACAGGTAACATATCAGAGTTAAAAATTGTTGGTACAGATTTGCTTGCTGGCACATCTGTGACCAAGACAGCAAGTCTCTGTGATGTATCAAGAGCCGCAGTATCTAGAGTAATGTCAGCATGCCACCAGAAAGGATGAACCACATCCAACAGGCGTAACTGAGGATGTCCGGGTGCTAATCCAGATTGAATCCAAATAACATAAAACTTCTGCTGCCCAACTCACTGCAGAATTAAATGTGCACCTCAACTCTCCTGTTTCTACCAAAACTGTCCGTTGAGTGCTGTTGAGTTTGTTGAGTGCCGGGCTGCTATAGCCAAACCTTTTGTCACTCATGCCAATGCCAAATAATGGTTTTAATGGTCCTAGCAGCGATAATCTTGGACTGTGCACAATGTGAACAATGAATCCACCTTCACTGTCTTTCCCATATCCAGGAGAGTTATGGTGTGGAGAAGCCCCAAATAAGCGTACCACCCAGACTATTGCATGCCCAGAATGAAGCATGGTGGTGGATCAGTAATGGTTTTGGCTGCAATATCATGACATTCCTTAGGCCCAATACTTGTGCTAGATGGGCGCATCACTGCCAAGGACTACTAAACCATTCTGGAGGACCGCGTGCACCCAATGGTTCAATTCATAGTACCCTGACAGCGGTGCCGTTTATCAGGATGATAATGGACCAATACACACAGCAGGACTGGTGGCAGAGTGATTTGATGAACATGAAAGTGAAGATATTATATGAAATATTTTTAGATATTTATAAATGTATTTTTGTAATCCAATTTTCTGGAAGACATAATATATGTTCATATATTTTGTTGAAAGATGTTTTTTGTATCTTTGTGATATTAAGTGTATTACAGTTGTACATTATTTAATTTCATTTGTAAGTAGCTTTAGACAAAAATTTGGCTAAATGACTAAATGTAATTTAATGAGCGTTGCAGTGTTGTTGCAGGAATGGTTCATACCCCACCCCAAACCCCCCACCCCTAAAAACTTAATTGCACTTTGTAAATTTCCATAAAATTTTTATCCTCTAAATAATAGAATAATCCAAACAAATGCAGATCTTTTTCTATTTTTCCTATATATTTTTTGCATCTACAAAATTCACAAAATCTCCTGAAATTGTTTGCCTTCTTAGTAATTTTTTGGACTAGTATTTGGCACATCTACCTTTTCTGTTTAGGCATGAAACACCAGTCATGATTAAGCCAAAAAGCTTGCCGGGAGACTGCAAATAATACAAATAAACTGTCAGATTCTTGATTCTATTTAACCAGTGGAGCTTCAGAGGAGCACAAAGGCATGTGATGAGGCTGGCAGTGGCGAACTGTGGCTTGCTTCCCCTGTAGCTTGATGAGAACAACACACGGAAACAATTACAGCTGGCCGGAGTCTGTCTGCATGCGCATGACTACCACCCACACACACTCTCACACAAAACCATTCTGACTTCACACAAAAATAGGATGACTTTGAGTCTTTATGAGACAGGCGTAAACAAACAAGTCAAAATTTCTAAAAACAAAAGAGAAGGAAATAACACGTTTAAAAACTTCATTTATTTGCTTTTGTTTTTTTCTTTCCTTTATTTATTTTTGTCTTTCTAATGGACTAATAATCATAGCAGACACATATTAAATGATAATTGTTATTTTGTCAGATTCTTGTGTAAACAAAAAAGAAAATAAAGGTTCGTTGTTGGTATTTATGCCCCATGAAGAACCATTAACCTCCACAAAATCTTTATTAGATTATATACATATTCTTTACACTAAAAGGACGTAATTTCTTTCAAGAAATGTTCACTGAAAGTAAATCAGAAATAATCCTTTGTTTCTTTGGCATTGCTGCAAAAAGCTCCATTTGAAACCTTTGTATTTTTGAGTGCTCACTAAAAAAAATAATCAAACTTATATATAATACCATCAAATGTAAAGGAAATTCTTGTAATGTCACTATAGCACTTCACTTAAAGTAAAGTATAATTTGACCTTTACTATTTACAAAATATTTATCAGAATTCCATCATAAATGTACATTAAATATATTGTGCATTGTACATTGTTAGTCTTTTACACCTAAACAAAAATATTCTTGCTTATGATTTCATAAGTTGACATAGATTTGCATGCATGCGTGTGTGTGTGTGTGTGTGTGTGTGGGAATGTTTCAGTGTGTCTGTGCTTGCTGAGTTAATTGCAGTATTCCAGACAGACAGAGGTTTCGAAAATACAGCTTTAGACTTCACTACGCCACTAACTCACACACATACATGCGACTTTTCCCAGCAGCGTTTAGTTTCCAAGGCATCTGGGCCTTTTTTAGTATTTCTTGCTCTCTTATACCTGAAATGTATTCTTACTGTCTAAATCTGCCTCTTTTTTCTTATATATTATTTAATTTAATCTCAAAAGGGCCGTAACTCTGACAAAACCTCTATAAATTGTATAACTTATTGTGTGCTTATGATTTCTGAGAAATGTCAAATACATTTCTTAGTCTTTGTCTAAGCCAAAGGGAATGATAATGGATTTAGCAGACTTGTGTGCATGTGTGTGTGCGTGTGTGTGTGCGTGTGTGTGTGCATGTGTGTGTGCGCGTGTGTGTGTGTGTGTGTGTGTGTGTGTTAATGGGTGGGGTGTGTATGATTGGACAGAGTGTGTGATGATTTTCTGTGGGTTTGTCGGGGGTGTGTCTTCTGTGCTCGTCTAATCCACGGCCTGCCTAAAAATCACTATGTATTTACAGTAAGATGCTGAAAGCTTCATACCAGCTTTCTCACACCTCAGTATAAAACGCAGGCAGCTGAACCTATGAAGCTGCCACAGCAGTGGGATAAATTAGATTCACTACAGCAGGGTTCATGTTAGGTGAAGTGCTCTAATCTGAGACATACATGGAAAAAAAAACTGATTATGTTCTTAAAACATCCCTGAAAATCAATTAATAATGTCTTTTTTATTTATGTTCTGGTCATAATACTAGTAAACTCTTAGGCTGATGTATGATAACATATTGTGGGTATAGATGATTTTGGTGGGTTACTTTAGCTCATAAAACATGTTTCAACAATCAACAATAATGTTTATGACAGATTTAAGACAAGTTATGCTGTCTTGGATATGTAATGACAAGTTGTTGTGACAAAGACATTGACAGGTTTTGTTGTCTTGGTAATGCTAAGATGTCATAACAAAGATACAGTACCGTCCCGAAAAATGCCCGCACGATTTACAAATAATGTAATGTATGTATTTATATAGAGCATTTATCGTGCATGGCCATATATCCAAAGCGCTTCACAATCATGAGGGGGGTCTCTCCACACCGCCACCAGTGTGCAGCATCGACTTGGATGATGTGACGGCAGCCACAGGACAGAGGCACCAGTGCGCTCACCACACACCAGCTATAGATGGAGTGGAGAGACAGTGATAGAGCCAATTCTGTGGATGGGGATGACTGGGAGGCCATGATGTGTAAGGGCCAATGGCAGGAATTTGGCCAGGACACCTGGGTTAAACCTCTACTCTTTACAAGTGTCATGGGGTTTTAAAAGGACCACAGAGATGTCAGGACCTCGGTTTAACGTCTCATACGAAAAACATGAGGAGAACATGCAAACTCCACACAGAAACGCCAACTGATCCAGGCAAGTCTTGAACCAGGGACCTTCTTGCAGTGAGGCTCTTTTGTGTTATAATATTTATATTTTGAATATCTTTATTTTTATCTTCATA
This sequence comes from Danio tinwini, assembly GCA_903798205.1. Classification (NCBI taxonomy): domain Eukaryota; kingdom Metazoa; phylum Chordata; class Actinopteri; order Cypriniformes; family Danionidae; genus Danio; species Danio tinwini. The sequence continues at coordinate 2,262,272 of CAIGQZ010000427.1, forward strand.
GTCAACACTAAGTTAATGACATTAACACTAGATTTCATAGGAAAGAAGCTTTAGGACTTAAATAATCAAAAATAAACAAGAATGCTACAAAACAAACCTTAAACTGTTAGCACAATGTAGTTATCAGTGAGCTTTTAATCTCTGTTTGTTACTGTTTATTTCATCTCGTGCTCAAAAAAAGTCTTCAACCCCAAAAATGTATCTTTCGCAAGAAGAGGTATTAAGAAATGTATGTGCTCTGACTTTCTGAAACCACATACAGACATATAAACCCACATGCACAGACTCACTTAGTGCTAATACTTTCTTTTAAAACAGACATGCAGTAAACTATCCTGGCCAAAAAGGTATTTTACAAAACAAAGGAAACAACTAGGTACAATGGTTTCTGAGGTTTGGAAGAAAGGAAAAAGAAAACAGAGGTAAATGACAGATAGTGGAAAGGAAAAAAATGTTTAAAACATTCGCATGTGTTTTAGGAGCCAAAAAAGCCATTTTCCTAGAATGAACCAGTAGCTGGGCAGGAACTTGACCATTAGGGGTGTGTAAACTTATTTAACCTACAGTACATTATGAGGACCATATGTCCCCACAGAGGCCTTGTTTACACCTGGTATTAAAATGTATTTTGGTCAGCTGGATCCCAAGCAGACGAAGGAGACATATTTCTGTTTACACCTGGTGTTTTAATTTGTCTTTTTTGTCTCACTTTCAGTCATTTTCCTCATTTCCAATGTTTCTGCATGGGAAGTGAACAGCATTAAAATGATTTTGTGGAAATTAAATGCCATTAAAAAGCATTACATTTACTTCTTACAGGCATTAAATATTTTTGTTAATTTTGAAGAATTCTAAATATTATGAATGTAGCCTTTAATGATCATTTTTTTCATTCATTATCACTGAGTGTCATTAAAGCTAAATTTTTGTGACATTAGCTTTTTGGAAAATGTCAGACATGGAGAAATAAAAGTAAAAAAATAAATGATGAAGAATTTAGGACATGGTTGCAGCCTGTTGATGGTAAGAATAAGGATTCTGTAGTGATTATAGAAAGGTATTTTATTTGGTACAATGGAAATGAAACCAGCAACCTTCTTGCTGTGAGGACACAGAGCTAACCACTGAGCCACAAGTCAAAATTTTCTCTTGTTGAAAGAACAAAACCAGCTAATTTAAAATTTGGAGTTGTGCGATACTAAACTGTAATTTTCTCTTGTATTTGAATTTTGAGTACGTTAACTTTTACCTTCAGGGAGATCAAAGTTTGATTTCTTTGAAAATTTCTATCCAGACTAATAGCATTTGATATTTTGAAATACCATCAAATAAATTGGAAGCTATCTCCTGAGCTAATAATATAATAGTTTCATTGTTGCAACATCTTGAAACTTAGTGGTTACAATTCACAACTTGGGAAATGGACATTTTAGTTTAATTTTTACAAGGCGTTAGCACCAATAGCCTAGTGGTTTAGCATGCCAACATTGTAGCACTATGGTGCTCACGGTGACCCAGGTTTGATTTCTAGCTCGAGGTCCTGTGCTGACCCTTCCCCTCTCTTTGCTCCCAGTACTTTCCTGTCTGTAACCTCCACGGCCCCATCTCAATTAAAGATGTAACCCCCCTAAAAATAATTATAACTTTTATGAGGTGTGTCGTTAGCTTAATGCTCAACCCCCAACCTGGAGGACCAGGACATACACTATGGCCAAACTAGCTTACCCAGTTCACCTATAACGCATGTCTTTGGACTTGTAGGGAAAACCGAAGCATCCAGAGGAAACCCATGTGAACATGGGGAGAACATGCAAACTCCACACAGAAACCCCAACTGACCCAGCCGGGGCTCGAACCAGCAATCTTCTTGCTGTGAGGCAACAGCGCCACCCACTGAGCCACCATGCCGCCCTATGGGTCATGTATGGCATGTCAAACATGTAAAATGCTATTAAAAAAGGCATATATTTTAAGTTACCTTTAGAAAACGTGATATCTCTGAGGGCAGGGTCTATGGATGGTGTATGTAGGCCTTTCAATCTAATATTGCTAAGCAATCTTACAATTTACATATCAGCGCAAAAGAAGACCCTTGTAAAAATGTTACAGAGCTGCAGCTTTTTGTTTCAGATCCCATTTACACCTATATTATGGTTTTATTTAGAGTTGTCCACTTGTAATTGGAATTACAAAAGATTGTTAATGCCAGGCATAAACAGCTCAAAAGATTTTTTGACAGTGCAGGACCATATTGTCAAGCCTTACAAAGAAAATCAGTTTCTAAACTTATGTTGTTGTTGTTGTTGTTGTTGTTGTTGTTGTTGTTTTATGTAAAATGCACTAAGATGATTACTGTAAGGGTTATTTTGGATCGGGGTAGGGTTAAGAGAAAATAAAAAAAATATTACATACTTATAAAAACCATCTTGCCCATAAAAACTCTTCATAATGATATAAATGTACATGTGTGCAGTGGTACAGTACCATTGGTACAGTGGCAAAGAAGCAAAGAAATGTTCACATTCCTCAGATACCCTGGCTCAAAGGCCAGCAAGCTCAGACACATACAGACTGAGAACTGGCTCTCCCTGGCAGAAAGATGCATGACATAAACATTACCCAATGATGTATTTATAGTTATTTATACAATTATTTAAAAGTTTTATTATATATTAAATATAATACCTATACATATGTATATATGCATGGTAAATCTAAGAAACAGGGGCTCATTAATAAAACAACAGTGCTTTCACAGTCAGCCACCTCCTCACAAATCACTTTCACACCAGCCAACATTAGTCACAAATGCCTCTGCCGCAGGGTTATTCAGTTCAGATAAGTTTCAACACCCACAGGCGAGTGTGGTCAATGAAAGACATGTTTATACATAAAGTGCAAAAAGGATGGATTTGATTTCACCAAATTCTTGTAATTTCTTTTTAAATATATGTCTGGGCAACCACTGACCTGCCTTTCGTCAAATCAGTAAACACCACTGGATCTCATCTTTATAATGCAATTAATTTTAATGAGTCAACACTTCTTACCTAATCTGAGAAAATAAGGTTGAAAGTTCAAGCTGAAAAAATATAACAAATATATCATAACCTCAATTAAGCAGAATTGCTCAGACATGTAATTGGTGGTTGGTGCTCATGATTATGGTCATCAGTAAAACACTACCTAACATGCACTGTAACACGGACATGGATATTCAAAAGCTGGTGATTTTTTTAAATGTAAATATTAATTTTGTCCAAAAGAAAATCTCATTGCTTATCTTTCAAATGGTGGTGTATAAAATATAAGCATGCCAGTATGTGAGAATGTGTGTCATTCTGATAATCGTAAACTGAAATTCAATTCACTGTCAACTGGAACACATTTCTTGACTAACAAACATCCCACTTAACACATCAACACCAGATATCTGCTAACAAAGATACTAACAAACACACCAACAAACCTTGCCACTAAATTACATGTTAGCAACTATAATTTGCTGTTCTAAACACAAACATACGGAACATAAAAGTGGCCATTAGTGTTAAACTGAAGGTGGGGCAAAAGAAAATTCAACCTAATTCTGTTTCTTTACAAAAGCCTGTAGAAGGCCCATGTTTATATCTGTGGGATAAAAAATAACAAAAACAACAAGCACACGCCCCAAGATAATACTGAGCCCAAGTTTCATGGAAAAATATACCGACTATATATGTAATCACTATCAGCTGTGTTCAACATGACAGTCGTAAAAACCTCAGAGAGATTTTACAAAAGAGAGGGTGTTTACTAGAAGGCCATGTACATGTTCAGTGCCATATATCAACATACATAAACACACCCACATAAATACCACACAAACACAAATATTACCATTCTAGCAAGTATAGATGCCTCTTTCTGGTGAATACAGAAGCATTTTCTTTTAAACACTTTCATAAGACCTTGAGGGAAAATGTAGCATTAAAGGAAAAATAGTATCCCTTTCCACAAGAGGTAATACAAAACTATGTAGCCACCACAATGTGTCTGTGAAATGTCAGCTCAAACCACTTCACAGATAATTTATTATAGCTTATAGTTTTGTCTCTTTTTGGGTATGAGGGAAAACAGTTATTTTGGTTTACTTTAAATGCAAATGAGCTGTTGCAAAAAAGGGTGGAGCCTACACGCTTAGGCCTGTCACAATAATCAATATATTGACTTATCATGCAATTCTTGGAGATGACCTCAATATTTTTTTGCCATTACAATATTCCAGCAAACTATTTTGTCTTTAATAGACATCTAATAAGCATCTAAACGTAGACAGCTTGGCTAAAACAAGGCTAAACTTGGGCTGTCAGTGAAAATCTAATAGACATCTAAGAATAGCCCAAAACTAGACTAGTCGTCAAATAGACAGATTAGACAGACTTTATATGTGTAGTCATTCATTTCTGTCTATTTGATGACTAGTCTAGTTTTGGCTTATTCTTAGACATCTATTTGATTTTTACTGACAGCCCAAATTTTGCCTGATTTTAGCCCAGACGACTATGTTTAGATGTCTATTAGACATCTTTTAAAAACCAAAAAATGCTTGACGGGATATATTTATAAATAACATTAAAGCCATTTTACAATGACATTTACATTCTACCTGACCTGGGACAAAGTTTACATTTGAACATTTACCTAACAGAACATTTAATACTATGTATAATAGGACATGTACCTTTATAACATCAAATTATAGAATATAAATAACCCTAAGAATAAGTATTTTACAGTGTTTATAGCTATTTGTATTATTATGCTGTTATAAAATCATTATATAATCAGTGGCATAAAATGATCTCAAAATGACTATGATAACGCTTTCACAATTTCTGTGACAATATGTCGCACAACAAAAATTCCTTATCGTGACAGGCCTATACACGCAATTCTGACACTTCAAAATCAACAAAATAAGAAGATCCCATGCAGCCAAAATGTCATAAATTACCAATAGAGGACTAAAACCATACATAATTAAACTGCGTCAGAGAGGAAGAAGTTACAGTTTCTAAACTGCACCAAAATGTTTCTGAACCGTTAGTGAATGCATTTGTGTATCAGTTGTGGAGTAAAATCCAGAACAAACACTGAATGGTGCCGTAGGTGTGGAGACACTCATAACAACAATTGATAGAATTTGAAAAGATGTGGCGTGATGCTATGGCTCTTCTTGTCTGGTGTGTGGTGTCCTTTAAGTCTTTAAAGTCTTTTCCGCATGCGAACATAAAGGTGCGGATACCCTCCAGTGCGTTCATGTTGCTAACCTGGAGTTGTTGTTTTGGATGTTGCTGTACTGTCTGGCCTCTGTGTATATAAGATATGAATGGATCACACATTAAAGAAGGCAGAGTTCCAGAACATATCCACGGTTTGCATAATCTCCATGGGTCAATAGTAGTTCAAATGTGTTTAGGAGCCAAAATGATCTCCCTCAAAAAGACAGCTTGATGAGCTGTTTTGACCTGCCTTAATGAACTCAAAATTAATTTAGCTTTAGCTGGATTTTGTTCAAATTGACATAATTTAACTTAGCTTTTCAATTTTATTGGAAGTATTTTTAGCCTTTAATACTATTTTATATCTTAATAGAAGACATTAAAAAGTAATTTGCTTATTGTAAAAATGCAGGGTTTTACACAATTCATTCATGTTATCCCAACACAACTCGATTAAGTTAACTTAACACTTAACAAATTTATGTGGATCGAACATAAAAAAAATTAAGTTGGCCCAATGAAATCTCAGGAATTGTGTTGTTTCAGCTCATTTTAAATAAGTAGTTTGAACAAGCAAAAAAAATGTTTTTTTGAGTATATAGGACTTATGCTGCCAGTGAAAGTTTTCACAATAAAAAAACATAGCTGCAGTCTTAGTCATATATATGGCAATAAATACTGTCAGAAAGGATATTTGTAAACATTCGCAAAATATAAAGTGAAATACTTCTGTATATGAAGCTCAGTATAAAGTGTTATTATTGACCAATAGAAACTACTTCCTTTTAAAAACTACTTTTTTCACAAAAACAGACCAGCAGTCCAGCATAAAATATATTTTGCGCACTACAAAAACGGGGATGAATAGAGGGATCTTTGTTAAGGGCAGATTGCCATCAGTTATGTATAGGACTACCCTTCTCTTATGTAAGGGTACTTAGGATTTTCTGACTGGTTTGGATTTACAAGAAGCATATATATGCAAAAAGATGCAAAAATAAATGCCATCTGAAAGCTCAATTTTCTTAACCTTTTTTTTGCTCGTTCAAACTACTTATTTAAAATGTGCTGAAACAACACATTTCTTGAGATTTGATTGGAACAACTAAATTCTTTATGTTCAATCCACAGAAATTTGTAAAAATTGTTATGTTAACTTAATTTGCGTTGGGACAACATGAATAAATTGAGTGGAACCCTGCATTTTTTACAGTGTATGTTTATGTTATTTCACTTTACAGACATTGAAAATACCATATTCTTTGAAAAGGTGAAAGTGAGCTATAAAAAATGCTTATTTTGGAAAAAAAATTTAGATGGCATTTAGAAGTTTTTGCTTTTGAACCCTTCATATATATATATATGGTTATTTGAGTTATTGTTGCCCTTCTATCAGCTGGAAACAGTCTGGCAATTCTTCTCTGACATTTGGCATCAACAAGGCATTTGTGCTCTAAGAACTGCCGCTCATTGGATATTTTCTCTTTTTCTCTGTAAATCCTAGAGATGGCTGTGCGTGAATATCCCCGTAGATCAGCAGTTTCTGAAATACTCAGAGCAGCCCGTCTGGCACCAACAACTATGCCACGTTTAAAGTCACTTAAATCACACTAATGCTTGAACTGCAGCAGATCGTCTTGACCATGTCTACATGCCTAAATGCATTGAGTTGCTGCCATGTGATTGGCTGATTAGAAATTTGCGTTAACATGCAGTTGGACAGGTGTACCTAATAAAGTGGCCGGTAAGTGTATATATATATTTATTTTATTTTATTTTATTTTATTTTTTTGCCATTACATGCTGTTTACACACACTGTAGATACACACCTGTTAATTAAAACACATTATAGGAGTGAATTTTGCACAACAGGTGCCCTTTAAAAGTCCCTTAAACACTAAGATCTTAGTGTTCTAAAAAAGCTAACTTTCAAAGACCCCAATTTGTTAAGTCTGACCTGAACTAAAACTATTTTTCAAAATAGCTTTCACTCACAAACCTTTACAAAACAACAAGCACTGCAAGCAAAACATTAACCTAGCACACAGGCAAACTTTCTTTCATTTCCATGTTTACATTTTCCTGCCATAACACAACGTCTTCTTAAGTCTTTTCATTTGGTCACACAGGGGGCCGAAAGTGTCAGAACTTTGGCAAGAGCAGGGATTTCAGACGTTCTGAAAGCAGAACAGATGTAAGAATTCAGGCAGCATGGACTGATGGGATGCCTGTGATTGTGATCCTCCATGGTTAACAGGTATTTGTGCATTTATAGAGAGGAAAAGAGGAGGAAAGAGGACAATTATAGAAAAATATTAGAGTTGTCTGTTCATAGGAAACAAACTGCAAACTCTAGCCTTTGGTCCTTATATATGAAAAGTTCAGGGGCGACACGGTGGCTTAGTTGGTAGCACTGTCGCCTCACAGCAAGAAGGTCGCTGGTTCAAGTTCCGGCTGGACCAGTTGGCATAACTGTGTGGAGTTTGCATGTTCTCCCCGTGTTGGTGTGGGTTTCCTCCGGGCGCTCTGGTTTCCCCCACAGTCCAAAGACATGCGCTACAGGTGAACTGAATAAACTAAATTGACCATAGTGTATGAGAGTGAATGTGAAAGTGTATGGCTGTTTCCCAGTGCTGGATTGAAGATGGAAGGGCATTTGCTGTGTAAAACATATGCTGAATAAGTTGGTGGTTCATTCTGCTGTGACAACCTCTGACAAATAAATGGACTAAGCCGAAGGAAAATGAATGAATGAATGAAAAGTTCAGATGTAAAAACCTCTTAATGCCATCTCAAACTTTCTTCTAAAAATGAGCATTTTTCTTTGGATCTTGTGTATAGGTTTAATAATTTCACTTTTATGATGATGAATATGTTCTTTTAATATCCTTTAAAGTGAAAAACACATAAGAGGTTGAGAAAAATACTCATTTTAGAAGAAAATTTCATGTGGCATTTACATCTGAACTTTTCATATATACTAAGTCTATGGAGAATTGACTCATTGGAAATTTCATTTTTTAAGAGTTAAAAAAAAGTTGCTGAAAAAGATTTTTTTTTAATCTATTTGTGTTTTAAAGAGTAAAACAAAGTCAGGAGAGTCTTGATGAGGTGCTTTATCTGTCAGTGTTTAAATGGAGTTGTAAGGTTTAGTCTGACTGAGAAAATATTGATGTTTTGGTGTCTGTGTTTGAATGGGCACCAATGAAAGAGAAAACCAAAAAAGCCATCTTGGGCTTTGGAATAGCAGGGGTCTCTGCAATGGCAGATTAAGTAAAAACAGGGGTCCAAACATAACGCTTGACATCACTGCCTCTCTCAGATCTATGAATAGTCTGTGGAAAATTAAAGGGGCTAAAGCAGTATGTAAGAATTCTCAATTATTCATTGCTATTTTATTGCCAGTGTGCAAACAGCTTGTAATGAACCTATAAAAGACGAATCATTCTCCTCTGCTATGCTGTCAATGAAAATCTGTAGACTCATTTTTATGTGAAGGGTGTTTTTGTCCAGTAAGCTAAAAGGATGTTACATTTACTTGTGCACAAGAGTCTATGAAACATGAAATCAGTATTTACACTATGATTTAAACGTTGAAAGAGCCATTCTATTATGTCAGGAATACTGTAGGAGGGTTAACATGCAGCACTGTATGACGTACAGGTGGTTTAAACGGCTGGTGGCTGGTGGTTAATACTCACTGCAAACACATCTATCAATATGACAATACTCAAAAGTGATTACAATTTTAGCTGGAAAGAGTGGGGCAGAATAAATGTTTTAAAATCTGAATGAAAGAACCTTCAGACATGATTAGAATGAAAACTGAAACAGGAAACATTTGCACACGTGCAATGCCATAGAAATGGCATAATGACATAACAGATGTTGTTGATGACATGATGTTGTTTCTGTTAAATGTAGTTAATGGCTGTTGTGCTGTGTAAAATTGTGTTTTCATCTGAGAATCAGGGCTGAACCATGTTATTCCACAAATGCTTGCTTGAGAAACTTGAAGCACTGATTCATTAATATGATTATATCATTGCACTTTGTGAGAGCATTGTGTGCTTGTCTCCTAAGACCCAAAATATATAAATATTAAGTCTCCTTTTCAAAGTAAATTAATGGAATGTGGATATCTAGGCAGTGTACACATCAAGAAATATAACTATGTGCAATATATCTTCCTTATCTGTCGGCATGATGCTGATGATGTCATGATCGTCAGCGATTTAGCCTGTGCAGATCGCTGGAGAACTACACATCTGCCACTCTAATGAACTACAACTCCCATCATGCATCATTCACACACACCAGTTCCTGATTCCCCCTGATTACGCATACACTGCTGGAAGCTCATGATGGACTGATTACCAGGACTATAAACACAGCACACACACGCTTCTTTGCTGAGTCTTGTGGTCTATAAGTGAGCATTATTGAAGCATTATTCTTTTCTTGCCGTGGTTTTGACCTTTGCTTTGTTTTACTGTTTATGTTGTTTAGCTGCCTGACCTGACCATTTGCCTGTTTTCTGACCACATTTTTAGATTATCTGTATGCCCCTGTCTGTCGCAGTCTTGACGATTTTCTTAATACACTGTGCTTGGATCCTCAACTTCATTCCACCTCGACTCATTACAGATTAATTGCAGAGCTGGAGCAAATACATTCATACATAATATCTCACACTCAGATATATATTTTTTCATGTTTATTTTACATTTATGCATTCACAGTTCTTAGTTTCCCTGAGAATTGAACGCACAACCTTGGCACTACTAATGCCCTGCATAACTATTTAGGCTATTTGAGCTATTTTGTTTTAAGAAGAAAGCAAGCAGTATATTTACATATTCATCTAAACTTTGCTTTTAGCAGTGTAGATGCATCAGAAGGCCTATGTAAATTTCCAGTTTTTTTATATCCAAGAAAAAACAAAAGAAGGACTTGAGCAGCTGTGAAAGAATAAAAGCACAGCATGTTCCATGGATTGTACTGTAGTTTAGCAGATATTAATCTTTCCACACTTAGTATAGAAAAATGTTGTTCACGGCCTGTTTCATTTGTATAACGATCATTGTCCTAATTAATGTTTATGATGCACCTCAAAATTACAATGTTATGACCATTTAATCCCCAATAACAGTTCTTTATGACCTTCCTCTATTTGTGTACCACAGTAGTGAATGTTTAGAGTTCTCTCATACATACTGTTTCCTGGAAAAAAGTCAGTCATTCAGTTTTAGAATGATTTGGGAGTAAGTAAAAAAGTGACAATTTTCATTTTTGGGTCAACAATGTCTTTAAATATCAAACATCAAATGAGTCAATGGAAGGAATGTCTTATAAAAAATATATAAATAGTGCTAACATCAATAATGGAGCTTGTAAAAGAGAATTAAATTAGCCCTATCACTCAAAAACCTGTCTATCATTAACCTTTAGATGTTTTCACTTGTGAATAACCACTGGGTAAGCGGCCAATAACAAATACACACACACACACATTCCTTTGCTCTGCTTTAAATAACTGGCCTCATTCTCACAGTGAAAAGCAGCAAGTTTACTCTGAGTAAACCAGAATGCTTGTTTAAGGGCCTGAGTTTCAATATTGGCCTTTAAAAAAGCCCACAGCTGCCACCTCTCCCTCAAACACAGACACTCACTTATACACAGTGTTCTCTTATCACTTTCCAACACAACCTCTAATTGGTATTTCAAAGTCTTTGACTGGCAAGACCAATTATGCCAACTGTGTATCACTTGGCTTTGCTATCTTGTGTAGAAGGTGCATGGAAACTTTAGGAAAGATTTGGAAATATTATAAAAAGTCAGATGCAAAGGATTAAACGGGACTGAGAAACTAAAGGTCAATGACACTACAAAAAGTCATAATTTTTTCATTTTTCATCTTCATGTTGTTACAAGCTCATAAGCTAATAAACATTAAAATTTGAGGGGGAAACAATGTTGTATTAACATTTGATTTAAAGTTGGCTTTGTCCATATTTGCTCTAATTTGGCTTGAACCTAGCATGTCTTTCCACTGAAAGCTGTCACTTCAAACCAATAAACTGTTGATCATATAAGCAATTATGCACTGCAAAAAAAAATTTCTTATTAAGATTTTTTTGTCTTGTTTCTAGTCCAAATATCTAAAAATTCTTAAATCAAGAAGAATTGTCTAGGCAAGCAAAACATAATGTCTTGTTTTCAGAAATGATATGCCAAAATGAAGTGAGTTTTTCCTTAAAACAAGCAAAATAATCTGCCAATGGGGTAAGCAAAATAATCTTGTTTTTCCTTTTACCATAAGAGGCTGTATTCCACCAAGGACCGAAATATAATTAGGTACAGTGGTAGTGGGCAGGTTACACAGACCACAACAAAGACAGACATTTGGAACACACATTTTCAAATGAGAATATGTGACTTTAGCATTGTTTTTCAGATGAACAAGTACGTTCACTTAGCCTGTTTCTTAAATATCTGCAAACATGTTATAGTATTTTTTTTATCTAATTTTAAAGGGTCAAAACGTACATACAGCACCTTTAAATAAACAAAGAATAAATTAAACAAAACTTACATAAAAAACAAAACACATTTTATTTTAAATTAATTACATAGGAGTGAGTGACTATATTTACATGGACATCAGTAATCAAATTATTTGCCTTAATCTGAATAAGACAATAATGTGATGAAGGTGTTTACATGAGCTACTTTTTGAATGTGAGTATGAACAGCTGGAAGAATGTTGTTTTAATGGAATTCAATACCACACGTCGTATGTTAAAAAACCTTCGCATTTTGTGGTGTGTGTGTCTGCGGTCCTTTACTGACTCGGTAGGTGCAAACGGCCATGTGTGTATGGAATATCCTGTCACAAAAAAAATCTTCTTTTACATGCGCTATGTAAAGAATGAACGAAATGCTTTCTTCTACATGACTGTACTGCACTTCAATAATGCGACTAAAATCAGCATACTCCACATGTCTTAGTTCGATTTCTGTTTAGTTCGGTTATGACCTCAATCGGATTAAATGAATCAAAAATCATTGTTTACATGGTAGACTTTTAATCAGAGTATTGTCTTTATCGTTAAAATCGCATTATTGATGTCCATGTAAATGTACTAACTGACAGGTACCGCTTTGGCTTTAATTTGATTATCAATCTTAGTCACATTAGATTAGATCTCTAAACCGCAGCAGCTTAAACATGTCATCCTTGCAACAAACAGAGCAGCATAAAAATCAGATATTTGATGAGGGTCAAACAGTTTGGCCAATTTTAAAGTCTATGGTGGTTCCAGTCCTGCTGTACATCATATTAAAAAACAAATGGTAGCTGACCACTGACTCATACACTTACAAACACACCAGGATTGGCACGCTTCTGGAATGTTCAACTGGATTTCTGACACATTTTCCTCTCAGAAACTGCTCCTTTGTGGCTTGCTGAATGAATTTTCCATGCATATGAGCAAAGGGGAGGAACAAAGCCTGATTAGCCCCAAAGACTTTGTGTATCTAGTTATGTAATAAATCTGGCTCTTACTATTTTGTGCACTCTAAATCACTGCAAGTGCTGCACTCCATAGTATTCGAGTAAAGAAGGATCGCAGCAAGTAAAACCAAGTTAAATAAAGAAAATGAACAGAAGTCACCAAAATATGAGAAAATATGTGACGCTTACATGTGAAAGACCGGCAGTTTGTGTGTGTGTGTGTGTGTGTGTGTGTGTGTGTGTGTGTGTGTGTGTGTTTGTGTGTGTGTGTGAATGAAGACTGAAATAGTACTGGCATCATTCTGGGCACTCTGCAGAAGTGCAGGATGGTTTGGGGTTTACACACCTCTCGCCACAGAACCCAGCTCCTGGCACTGACAGACAAACAGAAGGACACAACAACAGAAAAAAAGGCTGCTTTCTTGGTACTTGACAAACTGCTAATGACAACCCAGGCTCATAAAATTGCCTGTAGCGGCAATTTAGCAAAATTTATATGACGCTGCTTCTGCATTTGTCACGGCAGTTTTTAAAGTAAGACATTAACTGAGCGGTGCTAATAAGCATTCAGTTTTATCCGAAAGAGATAAACAGGACTGTAAATGTTTTATTACATTAATTTATGCACATATAGAAATATTACATGGCTGATGAGTGGGGGTAATGCTTTATCCCATTTTAAAATAACACACCAAGTACAATAAACCTTACCCTTGTCTTAACAAAGTGTTACAGGAGAAGACTTGCCTAATTAATAATAGCAGGACTCATACCAGAGAATTCTGCATTCAATGGAACAGGTTTGAGCTACTGCCTATACAGTATACATACATGTGTATATACATATAACTGCCACAGACAAATTAATATACATACATACAGTTGAAGCCATCCTGTGAAAATGTTAAAATATTTCCCCTGATGTTTAACAGAACAAGGAATTGTTCACAATAGTTTCAATAATTTATTCTAGTTTGGCTTTTCTCATTAAGATTATTAGCCGCATAAGGCTACAGAACAAACTACTGTTATCCAATAACTTTACCTAATCGACCTAACTTGCCTAGTTAACCTAATTAGCCAAGCTATGTCTTTTATTTGCACTTTATTTTCCAAAATAACTAAAAATATTATGTAGCTACTCTCATCATAGCAAAAACAAAATAAATTAGTTATTAGAAATTATTTATTAAAACTATTTTGTTTAAAAATGTGCTGTAAATGTCTTCTCTCCTCTCACAGGAGGGCTAATATTTTTGACATCAACTCTATATATACAGCATATTAGTTTGTCAGTCAGTTGTAGCAGCTTTGGTGCTCATGGTGACCCAAGTCCAATTCCAGGTATGAGGTCCTTTGCTGACCCTTGCCCCCTCTATCTGTGCCCCATGCTTTTATGTCTGTACATCTTATTATTTAAAATACTGGTGTAAAACCCAATTATGCAAAATAGTACAACTATTTTGATAAATCATAGCACAGACTTGTTCAAGCAACTATATGTAAATGCATCTTTATTATCTCCCCAGTAAATTTTAGAGGACCTATTATTCAAAAATCACTTTTATAAAGGTTTTAAACACAGTTGTGTGGGAACAGTGTGTGAATACAGCTCGGCTAATGGTAGAAAAATGAATAAATCCTATTTTTTATAATGACGCTTCACAAAAACTGTCTGTAGAAACACTTTAATTGACATTCTCCTTTTGTACATGTGATCAGAGGGGGAAAGCCCTGCCCCTTAGTGACGATCTCTCCCTCATTAGCATAAGCAGCCCTGAGTCGGACAGCCCTAAGGTATTTTGAGCTGAAACTTCATATAAACACTCTAGGGTATTTATGTAGACTTATTTTACATCTTGTAAAAGGAGCATAATAGGTCCCCTTGAAATTATGAGAAAAATAATAAAAGTTGTTGATGTACTGCTTCTAGTGTTCATTTGAACTGTAAAGGTTGGTAAGCTCACACTTTTCTATTGAACCATGTTAAGCTAATGAAACTGTGAGTACAAAATCAATTATTCCCAAAAATATAAGGTAGAAACTAGAGCTGCACAATATATCGCAATGTGCGCATCCGCAATAGTCACATCACAAAGATAAGCAATGTTGAGTCTGGATTATAGTTGACCAGCAGCTACAGAATTGCATTTAATCACTGTATTTATACGATTTATGCAAATAATAATAATAATAAAACTAAAACGTACAACTTACTTTAAATGTTTGTCTTTGTTTCTTTTGTAAATATCTACAGTTCAAAGCAAAAATAAAATTATTTAACTTACCCCACTGGCAGATATTTGTGCTTGTTTTTCAGGAAAACATCTTAATTGTGCCTTATTTTATCAGAATTTTTAAACAAAATATTATTTTTACATGATTAAAAATTTTATTCAGATATTTGGACTAGAAATGAGACAAAACAAAGTATGAAAAGCTTTTTTTTTACATTGCGATTATTCCATTTCTGTACCTGAATACTGTTATACTCCCCAGAAAAACGTCAAATAGAGCTATCTTCTATCCACTATCTTTGATTCAACTATATTGTAAAACTGTAATTACATTGTAATATTTATCGCAGGAAAATAAAATATCGCAATATCAGATTTTTTCAATAACGTGCAGCCCTTTGTTAAGTTAGATGATTCGATGTGCAAGTATGTCTTTAGATGCCTGATCTTCCAGACGGTCTGATGAATTCCATGACTGAAACCACAAAGACGAAGTTGGAGAAAAATGTTATATGTATCATCTTGACAACTTAGTCAAGCTTAAAGAAAAAAGTAAAATACTTCATGGCAAACTCACTGATGCCATTAAAAAAGATTTATCATAATGTTGTTTACAGCTTTAATACCATTTTAGATTTGCTGCAATGCTTATTTCCACTGAACACTATGAACTCTGGACTCTGGACAAGGATAAGCTAGAAACTGAAAGAGCTTGTGAGTAGAGTATAATTCACTAATGGCCTCGTACGATAATCATAGGTATTACTAACATTCAACCAGGGTTGTATTACGAAAGATAACGTTGTGGAGGTTGTGGGAGCTTCTTGTCTGTTTTCATAATCTTGTAGACAGACAGACAAATACTCAGATTCTTGTGAAAACAAAAGGACTTGTGTGAGGAAATAAGTGTACATACTCATGCAGGAGCGTCCGCAGTATAGACATCAGTGATTATTTCAGTGTAGGGTTTGGGTTGAAAAATTCAGGTTTTGGAAATGAAAAAATTCTGAAGTGTCTGTGAGAGAGGGTTTCAATTTTTTATGACTATTGACATGTACAAATAACTTTCACTTGGCTTTGCCATATCAAATTACAGCTTCTTCCTAAAAGCATGGTCTTAATAGATAGACATGAAACCATTTGGGCTTATATGATGATATACACATTAACATTCAAAGGTTTTGACAATGTTTTTAAGAAGTGTATTAATTAATCCCAAGTATAGACATTTATAATGCTACAAATTATACATTTCTATTTACATTTTTGAAGTTATATTTTACTGTAGGAGCGGCACAGTTGCTCAGTGGTTAGCACTGTCACCTCACAGCATGAAGGTCTCTAGTTTGAGTCCCATCTGGGCCAGTTGACATTTCTGTCTAGAGTTTGGATGTTCTCCCCGTGTTTGTGTGGGTTTCCGCTGGGTGCTCCGGTTTCCCCCACAGTCCAAAGACATGCATATAGGTGAATTGAATAAACTAAATTGTCCGTAATGTATCAGTGCTTGTGTGAATGTGAGAGTGTATGGGTGTTTCCCAGTGCTGGGTTGTGGATGGAAGGGCATCTGCTGCATAAAACATATGCCGGAATAGTTGGCGGTTTATTCTGCTGTGGCGATCTCTGATAAATCAGAGACTGAGCCGAAAGAAAATGAATGAATTTATGATTAAATGTTTTACTGTCTTTTAACAAAATAGTAGTCCAATTAGTCCATGTTTTAGTCCATGTAGTCCTATTAAACATAATGGTCTCAAACATAAAAAAGAACATATATGATCCTTTTTAAAATTAAAATTTAATAATAATAGTAACGTTTACAATTTTTTAATAATAATAATAATAATAATAATAATGAAATCACAATGTTTAATTATTTAAATGTAATATGTAAGATTTTATAAAAAACATATATTACTTTAATAATTGGTGGTTTATTCCACCGTGATAAAGCTGAGACAAGGTCGAAGGAAGGTGAGTGAGTGAGTGATTACTTTCTTTTATTTCCACTTATAATATATAAAAATTACATCAGTACTGTTGTTTACACGGTTCCTTATACTGTTTTTATTGTATTATCACTAATTATAAAGCTTGTTTTAGATTCAGATTCTAAATCAATCAATTAGATTTAACATCAAAAGGATGACTGTAAAAATAAATACATTAGTAACCATATTGTTTAGTTCATTCTAAAAAAGTGCAGCAGTTTTGTCATCTTCAGCTTTAAAGTGGAGCTCTTTAAAG
This sequence comes from Danio tinwini, assembly GCA_903798205.1. NCBI lineage: Eukaryota > Metazoa > Chordata > Actinopteri > Cypriniformes > Danionidae > Danio > Danio tinwini. The sequence continues at coordinate 2,279,537 of CAIGQZ010000427.1, forward strand.
GATTTCTATTGTACAATAGCTGCAAACAAACTATTCTAATGAAGTGATTCCAAAAATTCCTTTGCTTTGTGTCATTAAAGGCACAGCTCACCCACACCTGAAAGTTCTGTCATCATTTACTTACCCTGAACTGGTCACAAACCTGTCAGAGTTTCTTTCTTCTGTTAAACACAAAAGAAGATAGTTTGAAGAATGCTCAAAACCTTTAACCATTGAATTCCACATTTCTTTTTTTCCCCTTTTATGGAGATCAATGGTTTTGGTCACGGTTGTGGATCCATCTGTTCTTCTTGCATGTGTGTGTGAAGTGGGTGTGTTTGTTTGGGTTTATCTTCACCGCGTGGTGTGTGTGTGTGTGTGTGTGTGTGTGTGTGTGTGTGTTTATATTTATCAGCTGGGTTGTCACGTGTCTTGTTACCACTTATTTCACTCAGCTGTTTTCTATCAGCCACAGCTGTTGCGCTTTACCGCGCACCTATATATGTTCAGTGTTTTGTAGATAGCGTTATCAGCCCTTTGTTTGTTCACTCCTGTGTCTGCTTCCTGTTAGGTGCTCTCGCTCAATCTGGTGGTGGTGTTTCGCCATAAGTCTGTTATATTTGGACCTTATGCATGTCTCCGTTTCATTGATGTTGTTACAACTGCCTGCACTGATGACAACTATATCAGTGAGGGACTTCATCCCTAATCGCTACTCTGATGAACTTTACCGCTGGTAAACGTGACGATTTCCTTGAAAGTTGCTCCATAGCGCTAACCTTCCCCTTCCCTCGATATCTGGTGAGATATCAGTTAGAAACTTCACTTCGGCTCTGTTTCTCGGATGAACTATTACCGCTGTTTTAGCGTGTTGAATTCCTGGTGTGAGCACCCTTGCTCCACACTAAATCTGGTGAGATCTATACCAGTTGTGACTTTTTAATAAATCATCTTGCATTTACTTGCATTTGGGTCTCCTGTGTATATCTTTGTGACAGTTTTAGCTTTCTTCAAAATATCTACTTTAGCGTTTAACAAAAGAAGAAAATCATAAAGGTTTGAAACCATTTGAGGGTGAGTAAATAGTGAGCAAATTTACATTTTGGGGTTAACTATTGACCTTATTCTTCGCATAAAAGCATTTTACTCCCATTCATTTTTAGACTTTTAAAAACAGCTGTTATGCTGCTTAATGTTGCAAACTGATATTTTCTTATTATATTGTATAATAAGAATTTATTATACGATAAAATAAGTAATTTTTTACTAACAGCCTTTACATAACCTGGCCTTAACAAAATAAAATATTATATGGCAAAAATGACGTTTGCTATTTAGAAAGCAAGTCATCTATCCCACATCCTCATACACTCAAACACATCACAAACCACCAACTGTCTTGGTCAGTTTTTGAGCTTGATGTGCGTTGACTTCTTTGGACTTCCATACATGTAGCTTTCACCCAGCCGTGACTCAGCTTCCTCCTTTATTTTTACCGCATTTGTTTATTTTTGGACTCGACTCATTCAAAAACACATGGGCATCCAGCAGACAAAATTAGAGAGCAAGAGAGCTAGGAGAAACAAACACACCCCAAATGAACCTGTTGAGAGGCAGACCTAAAATAATGATCACTTTCATCACAACAATTCTGATGAAAAACCCAAACATGTTTGAGCTAAACATCCCCCCGCCTCCACACACACACACACACACACACACAGACAGACACACTTCTAGACATACACTCTGAGCAATGAGCATATCAGCTTCTGGCATTCTTTACTTGAAATAACAAACTAGAGCACCGGTCCTTAACAAAGGGGTGTTTTTCGCACTAACATACACGCACAAACTATTTTAGTGGTCCGTCGCCTGCGACTGTGTGTTTATGTGAACAAAGAGAATGTGAAAGTACAGTATGTGTGTGTGCGCTTATGAGAAGAGAATATGTTTGTGTGTGTATGTGAAGTCCAGATCTTGCTGCGTAGACTTTATGGCACCATGCCTTACCACATCCAATCTGATACAGCTCTGAGCGAGAGCTACCCTGCCAACCAGACAATATGCAGAAGCCATTACCAAGAGCGAGACAGAAATATAGGGGGGAGAGAGAGGGGCTTATTATTGCGTTTCCACTTAAAGACTCACTTGCCATTTATTTCCCCATAAAAAATATTACATCAAAGGAAGAGTTCACACAAAAAATGAAAAAAAAAATTATAATCATGCTGTAATTTATTCATTCCCAACCTAGGGGGTGTTTCCCAAACATCTACGTAACTCGTGGCTGAACTATCATAGTACCATGCATCATTCAGAAAAAGAACGATGTAGTGACGAGTGTTTCCCAAAACCATAGTTGCTTTGTCGCAGATTCATATAGGCCTACAGTACAGATACATTTCTTACTAAATAACCTACTTTAAATTAAAAGCATTAACGTATCCTATATATATTTTTGTTTTTGTTTCACAAGCTTTGGTGACTTAATGTAAATTCCGCTTTTAAATAATAGGTCACCTATAGCTTTCGTCATGAGCCACAGCTGTGTTCAAAATGGCATAAATGTTTTCAAAGTGCACTGCGAGTGGAGCGCAATTGTCAATATGAAGATCGCTAAAACTGAACTGTAAAAACATTCTTTAAGAGCAAATTACACCTAAGAGAGATGACCTTAATGTTTGTTTGCTTTTTAACATTCCTAGTTTAAATGTTGTATGAATGTTCTAAATTAATAGGGCTCAGGGGGATAACTGGGCATAGAACACAACCAGGAAATACAGTTGCAATCAAAATTATTCAACCCCCTGATTTATTAGCCCCCCTGTTTATTTTTTTTCCCCAATTTCTGTTTAACGGAGAGAAGAGTTTTTCAACACATTTCTAAACATAATAGTTTTAATAACTCATCTCTAATAACTGATTAATTTTATCTTTGACATGATGACAGTACATAATATTTGACTAGATATTTTTCAAGACACTTCTATACAGCTTAAAGTGACATTTAAAGGCTTAACTAGGTTAATTAGGTTAACAGGGCAGGTTAGGGTAATTAGGCAAGTTATTGTATAATGATGGTTTGTTCTGTAGACTATGGAAAAAATAAATAGCTTAAAGGGGTTAATAATTTTGACCTTAAAATGGGTTTTTAAAAATTAAAAACTGCTTTTATTCTAGCCAAAATAAAACAAATAAGACTTTCTCCAGAAGAAAAAAATATTATTAGACATACTGTGAAAATTTCCTTGTTCTGTTAAACATCATTTGGGAAATATTTAAAAAAAGAAACAAATTTCAAAGGGGGTTCAATAATTCTGATTGCAACTGTATGCTTCTAACTACAACTCTAGAGGTGTAGCAAGCGTACAAGTTTGCGACGCAGTATGCGAATGTTCGTTGGAACGACGGATTTGGGAAACTATGCTTGTAACAACGCAACTTGTGACCTTAGTTGGCTAACAATGATTTTTAGAAACACACCCCTTTATGGCTTTGTTTCTTCTGTAAAAAACTGAAACGGATGTTAGGCTGGAGTCAATGTATAATTAAAAAGACAATAAAAGTGATTGTTCTGAAAATGTGCTGTTACAGGTTTAATTGGTTTAAAATAAAGTTTTTCAGATGTTAGTATCAGTATTGTTAGTTTTTAGAATATCTATAAGCTACACTGTAAAAAAATCTGCAATTATACAGTTTATTTCCGGCAGTTGGGGTGTCGAAAGAAAAACGTAAAATAATTCCAGAAATTTACTGTAAAATAATAGAGGTTGATTACAGAAATTTACCAGAAATTTAAGGAAATTGTTGTAATTCAATGTCTGTTATTTTACAGTAAATTTCTGTAGTTAAACAGCCATTATTTTAAGTTTTTCTTCCAAAAATAAACAGTAAAACACTGGATTTTTTTACAGTGTAGAGTGCTCCAAAACAGTGACAAAATTTGCGTTTAGAACATATAAAACTGATATGAACATGTAAAGCTTGTAGTTTGTCACTTACAGCTAAATGGATCAACGGTTTTATTCACGTCACCTCATACTACAGTTTCTCATTAAATCATAACCAATCAAATGCTCTCTAGTATCTGACATGCCTCGCCTCCTTCAAGACTACTCATTTGCTTTTCATTTGATGCGCTTAAGCTCAACCTCTCTCACTGACAAAGCTGTGATAAGACAAATCGCTGCTGGCTGTTTTTTAAAAGGGAGAGGAGCTACACTATGTATCACTCTCTCTTCGTATTTCGGTTGAAATTACATTAAACATTGAATAAAAAAGCATATTTCAAAGCACTTCAAGGGACCTTTAATTTATGCACCCTCAGGCTATCGAAGATAAAGGTGTTTCTTTTTCTTCAGTGGAGTATTAAAGATGTTTTTTTTCATCTAATCACTGTTCATGGTGATTCATAACATACAACACTTAAAAAAATACCTTTACCGCTTGTTCAAACTACTGAGCTGAAACATCACAAGTCTTAATTGTTTTTTATAGAAATGTAATTTTTTACTTTTGGGGGACAGCTTAATTGTTTTATGTTCAATCCACTTAAATTTGTAAAAATGATTAAATTAACCTAATAGATTTATGTTGAAGGAATTGTGTCTAACCCAGCTTTTCATTTTTTTACAGTAAAGTTTACAGTTACTTTGAGACTTTGAGAGTCAAATATATATGCAGGCAAAACAAAATGAATACCTGCATGCCAGATGAAGTGAAATTATTGTTTTTGCATGAGACTGAACATTATTACATATGACCAATTCCATGCAAATGTCAACCTTGCCATGAAAAAAATAAAGTTTTCACCAAAATAGAGAAACCGTTTTTACATTTTTTGTGTAAGCAAGTATTTTACAGTACTTTAAAAATACTCATAAATGTATCTGTCAGTGTTTAAAACTATTATTTTTAATTTGCCAAAATCCAACAACTGGCAATTTCACAGCTGTCACATCCATAACGGAAAGGTGTCACATCCATAATGACACTTTTTCCTCATAAATGCAAAAATATTCAATAAAATAAAATCAATCATGTTTGTTCTTCAGTGAGCCGACTCGTATCTGTTTGATTAGCATTGTTTATTTTGGGTTGTGCAGTTTAATTGACAGAATTTCTACAAAGTATGATGTAGACTGAAAACTCACAAACTTTTTTGTCACATCCATAGTGCATGTTTATTTTCCTCATTGAAAGTATAAAAAATGTTTACATATTGATTTTTTTCTGGTCCCTTAACTCTGGGGTTAGTTGTTTTGGGAAATATAAACAGATGTGTCAATATAATGTTAACATATACTTTCTATGTGAATTTATGTTTTGAGTTTTTACTGCAAATGGCACATCCATAACACTGGAATTGCTCATATACTTACGCCAACATATGCTTGATTGTAATTGGGATACAATATATGCAATTATTTTAAGGGAAACACAAAGCAAAAAAAAGTTCATTGCAGGTCTTGACCGCATTGCAGTTCCATTTCACTACTACACTGAATGATTTTAGTTATTTCTCAGTCTACCTACAGTTGTCAAAAATTTAATCAAAACAAAACATAAGGCTTTGGATAAGGTTTGTACTTCACACAAGAGCTGTCTAAAGACAAAAACCTGACAAATGTGAACAGTATGAGCTAGGGCTGGGCGATATGGCAAAAATGCAATCTCGATAGTCATTTTCCATATTGAACGATAACGATTTATATTTCAATATAAGTTGTTATCGCTTCTAGATTTAAAAGAGTATCCCAACAATCACTGAAGCCACAAAAATTAGAGGGTCCATTAAATAGCATAGTATATTTCTCCAAATAAAATCTCTAACATCAACACATTTTGATGCACAATTGTTGCACAATTCCGCTGTGTGATTGGCTCTTAGATCAATAAAGAGTAAAAAAGTGTAGAGACTATCATTTTTATTGACAAATTTTATCACGGTTTGATATAATATTGTGGTCGTCACAGTGGCGCAGTGGGACATGGCACGATCGCCTCACAGCAAGAAGGTCGCTGGTTCGAGCCCCAGCTGGGTCAGTTGGCATTTCTGTGTGGAGTTTGCATGTTCTCCCCGTGTTCGTGTGGGTTTCCTCCAGTTTCCCCCACAGTCCAAAGACATGCGCTAAGGTGAATTGAATAAGCTAAATTGGGTGTAGTGTATGTGTAAATGCAAGAGTGTATGGCTCTTTCCCAGTGTTGGGTTGCGGCTGGAAGGGTATCTGCTGCATAAAACATTTGCTGGCTGAGTTGGCGGTTCATTCTGCTGTGGCTGATTAATAATGGGACTGAGTTGAAAAGAAAATGAATGAATGAATGAATGAATGAATAATATTGTTTATCGGCCCAGCCTTAGTATGAGCAGAATAATTGACAACAGTTCATTGAATTGTTTGCCTCGGGTATGCATACTTTTTCTAATAATTCAATGGCTCATCGTCAGTTATTCCTGAAATAATCCACAGCTTCTGCAAGTGTCTCTGAATGTGTTCATGACAGTCTGGAGAGCAAGCTTGACCTAATGATGTACACACAGGTTCAAGTTCACATGTGAGCTAATGTTGATTGTTTACAACATTTTAATGATTGGATAATCTAGGATATACAGGTAAGGTGGTGCCAAGTCAGTACAATTAGATGAACAACAACGCAACTGCTCTCTAGTGTACACAAATGGTCAGGTCTCATCTGTTTCGGAAAAGCACTCAGAACTGTTTGCTGGGACTGTGGATTAAAGGTAACAATGCTCATGTTTCTTCTTCAAACCAACGATAAGACATTGAAATATCGGCAGAAGCTTTGAGTGTTACTTTTATTTTGCCTGCATAGGTTTTTTGGACTTTCAAAGTGATAGTAGCCTTGCATTTTATCAATCACCAAAGAGCAGGTTTCCGCAAAAAAAAAAAAAAAACTTCTACAGAAGAAAAAGTCTTGGATGGCTTGACAGTGAATAAATTAACTGCAGAATTTCATTTTGAGTGAAGTATCCCTTGAATGAAAATTGACCATGTCAGTCAATAAAGTTCTGTTTAATATTGTTTGAGATTTTCCTAAAGAAATATAGCTATTAGAGGTTTGGAACAACGAGTGAATAAATACTCAAGTCAAGTCATTCTGTGAACAGTTTGATCTTGGGTGAACTTTGTGGTCACTATTCTTCGTCTATGAAAATAAGTGCACTCTTGAGTATCCTAGTATGAAAAAACTTTGGCGTTCTTGACTGGCGAGCGGTTCTGCCAAGTTGTGCCAACCGACTGAACCAAACAGTTACACAAAAACAAAAACCTATTTGCACTGTCTTACCGACTCTGAAGCCAGGCCCGGTCAGTGTGTCCGCCGACTGTCCGTTTTCACCGATAAGAGTCGTGTTGTTGCCCTGTTCGCAGGTATCCTGACACTGACCCTTCAGGCATGTCCGTTTGCAGATGAGCGGCGCGATGACCACTTTGAAGCGCTCGCGGGTGGACGCGCGCTCGCCGCACAGAGCCAGCCGCGGGAGCGCGAGCCAGATGAGGAGCAGATGCGAGACAATCAGCGAGGGCATGCTGGCATCCCTCAATGCCAACACAGGTCATTCACGCTACCACCTACAGTATATCCACGTAAAGCCTGAGCGGATCAGGCAGTCCCTCCGGGCACGAACGCTGAAGACGTTTTGCTGGAGCCTAGTTTGGAAAATGTACGCTAGCACGCGCTCTTTTCCCAGGCAGAGCTGGCTATGAAAGTCCTCGCGCAGAAACTTTTTCCTGATGTCTTCTTGTGCCGTTTAAAGTTAGAAACCTGACAAATTACGTCCGGTTCTGTGGATTAAAAACACAGATTATCCGCGTCGATGCCGTTTGGCGCATTTTTACAAGGCTTTTGAAAATTCTTACATGTTTTAAATGACAGCTTGGCAGTGGAATAAGGTGGAAAACTCCTCATTCCCTAAAAGCCTCGTCCTCCTCCTTGCTTTCGGTCGCTGCGTGGATAGCGTGTGTGCGCGTTTGGGAAAGTTTAGGAGGAGGAGAGACATAGCAGGAGCCAATCCACGGGCAGCCGAGCTGGCTGAGGGCCAGTGCAGCACAGGAGCGAGACTCAAAGTGGTTTTGTTGTCGGTGCTTCTCCTCACCTTCTTTTCCCCTCGTTTCGCACTCATCAAGCGCTCGATGTGGCTGCTGCGCGCGACCTTCCGCTGCGGTCCCGGAGGTAAACACAAAAAAGGACAGTGGCAATGACTGATGCGGTCTTGCCCCGGGCCACTCATTTAGCATGAGCCAAACTGGTTTCCAGTGTTTACCACCTGAGTGCAGCAAGAGCGCAGTTTGGGCGATTTAGATAATAATAAATTTAGATTTATTTTTTAAAGTTAGTTTTAAGTGTTTTTCAAGTTCAAGTACTTTTAAAGTCTGTGATATACTTTATTTTATAGCCTATATATACAGTATTTTATACAGAACGTGTAACATTCAGTATATTATAGTTTTAAGTAACGATATACTAAGTTACTATATCAATGTACTATATTTGAGGTTTTATTGTAGAATATTTAAAAGTTTTGAAATCGAATATATATATATATATATATATATAAACTTTTTTAAAAATATCAATCAAATACGTAACGAAATTACTATTTCAAGACAAATAATCATAGAATGAAATATTTTAAGCATATTTCAAACTAAATATTAAGTATCTTCTCGTTTTTTGTCAAAAACTTTTTTACAGTGTATTAACTTTTATTTAATTTAAACATGTTTAGTTTTTTTAAAAACAGTACAATCACTGTTACAAAAAACAATATAGTGAATATAAATGTATGAACAAAGAACAAATCTAAACTTGAACATCATGTACAAAGAGAAGGATGTTCATGCAAATATGTTTTTGCTGGCAGATAAAGAGAAAAAGGCAAAGATGGCAATGTAGCAGTTTTGAAAATTTACCCCCACCCCAAATAGAAAACCACAGAGAATGATTTCATGGCAAGGACATGTGTAAACAAGAAAAGGAGAATTAAAGAGACCAAGATCAGCCGTAGGAAAGATACAACTGTGAGAGAGGGATGATGGAGAGGTAAAGTTAGAGAAAGTGAGTTGAGTCACTTCCTTTAAGAAAAGTGAGAATGTTTGCTTTCAGTCACTGAGGAAATGACTGCATGAGAGCTTCTCTCTCTCTCTCTCACACACACACACACACACACACACACACTCACAACACAGAGTTCACAGGCAGATCTTACATTTTTGGCTACACAGAGGCATGCAGCACCAAAACCCATAACACACATGCGCAGTTGCTCAAACACACATAGGAATTGCCATGTTAAACTACACATATACACACAGAGCACTTTCATGTGACCAGAAAAATCAAACTGTTGCACTCTATGCCAGTCTACATTTTCAAACATACAGACATTGTGGAATTTCAAAGCATTGTTGCGTATATATCTCTGAAATATTATACTACCATTAAACTGAATTCCAGTCAGGCTTATTTTCACTATAGCTACAGGATAAATTAAAGAACAGTTTCTGATTATTAACTCACATTCAGGGCATCTACGATGCATTTGAGTCTCACTCCTCAGCCAAAGAGAGATTAAGGTTTTGGAGGACAACATTCCAGAATTTTTCCTCATCTACTGCAAGTGAAGGGGCTCACAGTAGATCATTTAGACGGTCCAGAAATCCATATTTAGGCACGTCAAAGTAATGATCCCAGCCAGGTTTTTTTTAATAAAACAATCAGCTACATTCAGAAACCAGACTGTGTAGTTCATGTCTTATTGTTTGAATAATTCCTTGCATTTATATATAGCGTTTTTCTGAACACGCAAAGTGCTTCACAGATGTTGGGGGGAATATCCTCATCCACCACTAGTGTCCATCATTTACCTGGATGACGCGACGGCAGCCATTCTGGCCTAGACAACACACCACACATCTTATTGGTGGAGAGGAAACTGAGTGATGAAGCCAATTATGATATGTTTAGGAGGTCATGATGGTCGGCAAATTTGGACAGAATATCAAGTTGTTCAAAGGATATGTATCTGGGACTTTTAGTGACCACAGAGAGTCAGGACCTCAGTTTAAAGTCTCAACCGAAAGACGATGCACACTGAACAGTATAGTGTTCACTATATTGGAGCATTAAGACCCATGCAGACCGCAGGTTTAGCACCCCCTGCTGGCCTCACTAACACCTCTTCCAGCAGCAACCAAGTTTTTTAAAGGTGGCTTCCCATCCAGGTACTGATCAGGCTCAGCTCTGCTTAGCTTCAGTGAGTGACACTATGAGAGTTGCAGAGAACTAACTGGCAGCCAGAATTACTCAGCAATGCAATGATTAAGTAAAAGTACAAAACAGCAATTTCAGATAATAAAGTTAAGAAGTTTAGCTCTGAGTAAACAATGAGTTGTCTTGATTTCCAGGTGCAGATTGGTTAGAGGCAAAATATGGACTTTAAACCATCAGAAATGTATATGTTGATTCCTGTTCACTTCATTCATTCATTTTCCTTCAGCTTAGTCTCTTTATTCATCAGGGGTTGCCACAGCAGAATGAACCACCAACTTATCCAGCATATGTTTTACACAGCAGATGCCCTTCCAGCTGCAACCCAGCACTGGGAAACACCCATAAACACTCACATGCACATACATACATTATGGCCAATTTAGTTTAGTTTATCTAATTCACCTATACCGCATGTCTTTGGACCGTGGGGGAAACTGGAGCACCCAGAGGAAACTCATGTGAACACTGGGAGAACATGCAAACTCCACACAGAAATGCCAACTGACCCAGCCGGGACTCGAACAAGCGACCTTCCTGCTGTGAGGTGACAGTGCTAACCACTGAGTCACCATGCCACCCCTTGAATTAGATGCAGGATTTTGAAATCCTGAATTACTTTTGTCCAAAATCTTATTATCTCCTCATCTGAAAAAACATTCTGAACAGCTTGAAAAGCCTGCCTAACAAATCCACATTTGTGCTTTAAAGATACAAATTAAAACCTAAAAGTACAAATGTGTACAGAAATGTACAGAATTGTACCTTCAAGGTACCAATGTGCGCATGTACTGTAAGATACAAAAGTGTACCTTTTGAAAAGACACCGTCTCAGTGACTGGTTTGTACCTATCCGATTGTTAAGTGTGACGTCACGCAAAGGGGCTTCCGGGTCCAAGCGCTCTATGAAACTACATGTTTTTTACATGTAAAATCTCACAAAAGTTTTGGTCAGACTTATATAATTATTTTAATAAATCACAATCAACAAAACAAATCTTTAAATTGAACGATATTATTTTTTATTATTCTAGTCCAAAAAATAAAAATGAAGAATATATATATATATAACTTTTTTATATTATATGCGAAATTCTTTACAAACAAAAATGTCTTAAATCTTCTCGCACATTTGCAAATTTTTTTTTTGAAATTGATTTCTTGCTTAAAGCTATACGTTTATCTAACAACCAAAAATCCTGCAAGTTAATAGAAACTTATGAAAATATCATGCTTCCAGTAAATTAGTTGCTAGATGCTTTTTGTGTTTATTTAATTTTGTACTTTCCCTTTCTTTATTTTGTTCCCCTCATTTTCTCTCTCTCTCTTTCTATTTTTTTTGTTACTTGTTGTTCTTATCACTTTGTACTTGTATGTACTTGTATTCCAGTCTCTTACAGATGACTTCCTGATATATATTGACATTTCTTCTTTTCTAAATAAAAGTTTATAAAAAAAAAACTAAATGAGGAGACTCGTCAAATGCTAATAATAAATGTTTACAAAGCGCTGCAATACTTTCGAAAATCATGATCGCAATATAAATGTCCATGCCTAATACCTGATGGCCAGAAAGTGATTAATTTAAAAAAAAAATAATAATAATTTTGGTATTTGTGATGCAGCAAGCCCAGTGATTGTTGTGTACACTATGACTATATAAAATTCACTTTAATGTGTGATATGAATAAAAAGTGATCATTAACAAATATTTTGTCAATTCAAATGAGTGGCGGCTTGGACCCGGAAACAGTATTACATACGTCATTATCGTCATTATCACGTCACCATTTAACAAGCAGATATTTACCTATATTATATTATTTGAAACTTTTGAGTGAAATAACTAATGCCTTTAGATAAGAAAGCTAGCCAGATTTTGTTAATCATATTAAACATGCACACATACAGAATTACTTTAACACTATATTGCATAAACAATTGTGCAATAATTGTAAAATTATTTTTTAATCACATAAGCCCTTGCCAGCAGTCTTTTTTTCAAGCAGCCTTTAGGGTAGTAGTTCTCAATTCCAGTCCTAGGGCACCCCGCCCTGCACATTTTGTATGTCTTCTTTACTTAAAACAGCTAATTAACATTAAGATCATCAGCTCATTAACAGAGAGGTCTATGAACTAATCCTTGTGTGTCAAATAAGAGAGACATACAAAATGTGCAGGGTGGGGGGGACCCGAGGACCAGAATTGAGAACCACTGCGGGCAACTTAATAGCAACATCCTCAACACCTACTCAAGGCCTGTACCATAGCAGTTGAACAAAGTCAAGTGTTATAGGATTAGTTTTGAACCAAACCTATTCAAATTCATGCTTTTTTGGATGCAGATCAACAACTTTCTCCATCAAATAACAAATTTGATTGAACCCTAAATGCTAAAACACTGAATAATACACAAAACGTAATACATAGTTATTGGTTAAAAAACGTGCAAACATGTCACCGTTAAAATGGAGCAAGAGAAACTGGGGCAGTGGCTTTATTGCTTGCAGCTGATTGGTTGAAATTCAGTTTGAATTAAATTAGTTGCTGAGCATGTTACTAAGACAATGGACACCTTTGAAAAATAACTTTCATGGCGTGTAAAGCTCAGGTTTGGCAGAAACTAAAACAAAATGTACCTAGCTAGCCCTATAAGCTAGCTCCATGGTACAGGCCACTGCTCTGTCAATGAAAAATAGTGTACACAAATGACACAGAGCATCTAGACCAGGGGTGTCCAAACTCGGTCCTGGAGGGCTTGGCATATTTCAGTTTCAACCCTTAACAAACACACCTGAACCAGCTAATCAAGCTCTTTTTAGGTATATAGAAACTACCAGGCAGATGTATTGAAGGAAGTTGGAGCAAAACTATGCAGGACACTGGCCCTCCAAGACTGAGTTTGGACACCCCTGATCTAGACCAACAAAAGCTATGCTCAGTGCGATGTTAAACTCTGTTTTCCGCAGCATGGAGAGCAGAGCCTGTGGTCTGGAAGCAGGGTGTGGGCTTAAAGAGCAGAGTGGTCTCGACTTACGTCACATAGACTATAATCACGCCTGAGCGGATACATGAGTCACTTCAGAATCAAGAAAGGAGGAGAGCTCTGGACAAACATCAACTAAATGTGGGTCAGACTCTGGCTGACCGATGTCTCATCGTCTGGGACAAAGCGGCACAACAACATTTTACAACAGAAGTTTTTTGGGGCTGAACTAGAATTGATGGAGAGCATCTAAAAGCAAGACTGACAACTGATAGTTAAAGTCATGGAAGTTCTATGGAAAGTACTATTTCAGACTGTTTTAAATACACAAATGATGTGGAGAGCAGACAGACTGAAACAAAGATGATGCTACAGTATACAGTTTGGGGACAGTAAGTTCCACAAAATAATACACTTTTTTTTGGCAAGGATGAATTATAATGCATTTTAATTTTACTTAAAGAAAGAAATCAGTGAACTGACAGAAAAAGCAATGAAATAATGAACATTTAGATTTATATTTCCCATTTATTAATGATTTTGAATTGGCTCATGAGGCTTTGATCTCTGCTCTAAATAAATAGTTTCAATTTAGTTGTTGAAGTGTAACAGAAACACACTTACACACACACACACACACACACACACACACACACA
>CAIGQZ010000427.1:2293851-2315137 GCA_903798205.1 Danio tinwini
TTATTCCAGTGATTTTAAAGATGATTTTTCAGCTTCATTACTCCAGTATTCAGTCACATGATCCTTCAGAAATCACTCTAATATTAAATATTATTAAAATTATTATTAATGGTAATAGTAATAAAAAGCAATGAAGACTGGAGTAATATATATATATATATATATATATATATATATATATATATACACACATACATAAAACATATTGGTTTATAATATGGTTTACTAAACACGCCAATAAAAGTTACTTTGAATGTAAATTTTTTTTAAATGACAGTTAAAAATGTTTTTGCAGTCCGTGTGTGCAAAATTTTAAGCAGCACAATCATTTCGAATTGACAAGACATTGAGTGTCATATCATCAAATACAATATAATAGGGCGTGTGAGAGATCTGCAGAGTGGAGATCAACAGCCTGAGGAAGCAAGACATTTATGCTGCCCATTACATTACAAACCACAGGAGAGGGCAATTTCTTCAGCAGGACAGCGCTCCTTCTCATACTTCAGCCTCCACATCAAAGTTCCTGAAAGCAAAGAAGGTCAAGGTGCTCCAGGATTGGCCAGTCCAGCCAGCAGACATGAACATTATTGAGCATGTCTGGGGTAAGAAGGAGGAGGCATTGAAGATGAATTCAAAGACTCTTGATGAACTCTGGGAGTCCTGCAAGAAGGCTTTCTTTGCCATTCCAGATGACTTTATTAATAAGGTATTTGAGTCATTGCAGAGATGCAGTCCTCCAGGCTCATGGGAGTCATACACAATATTAATTATTTTTTCCATTGCACCATGACTTTATATTCTATACTGTATATTATTTCTGTTAAGTATAAATTGTCTTAGCAAAGTCAGACCTTACTGTCCTAATAACTAAAAACCAAGGCATGCTCATATTTTATTAATGTCATAATCTAGTTTGCCTTTCATACAAGTCACTTCTGATACCAAATGACCAACTAGAAGTCAAGTTATTTGTTGTTCCTAAACCTTGGATAGGCGACAAAACTTTTGTCAGGTAGTGTATAAAAATACATGATGCTACACAATCAAAAATGTTTTTGAAAAAAAAAAAAAAACTTAAATCAAAACTTTAGTACAGAGTTACTTCTATCATTTAGGGTAACCTTTTAAGCTTTATAAACTTAGTGAAACTGTCTGTTTGAAAATATTAAATACAAACACGTGCGTGTGTGTGTGTGTGTGTGTGTGTATTTCCCAAGGACTGTTTAAGGTCATTTTTTTAGCATATTTTTACAATTTTATTTTTATAATTTTACAAGAAATTAGTATTCAACTTAAAGAGCAATTTAAAGACTTCACTAATTAGGTCAAAAAGTCATTGGAGAACAGTGGTTTGTTCTGTAGACAATTAAAAAAAGTATAATATATTGACCCTTAAAATGGTTTTTAAAAATCAAAAACTGCTTTTATGCTTTTAAAACTTTCTTTAGAAGTAAAAAATATAGGAATTATTGTGAAAATGTCCTTGCTCTGTTAAACATCACTTAGGGAAATATTTGCAAAAGCATTACAATTTCACAGGATGGTTAATAATTTTGCCTTCAACTGTACATGTATATGCATTCTCTAGTTCAAAAATGAATTAAGTTTAATCCTGTGTTTCAGACTGCTCACCCCAGCATAACCTGGGTGAATAAACGGAAAAGAAAGTCTACACGCACAAACTGTAAACAAAGACTACATATATAAAAGAAAACAGACAGAGGGTTTCTCTACAGACTCCCTCAAAAAACAGCCCCACCTATAACACTGTCCTGTTTATTTGACCAAGTTCATGAAGCCTGTATGTGCTGTTCACATATACACACACTGCTGTCTGAATGAGCTCTCGCAACCTGCTGAATGTACAGACAGAAATTCACAGGAGCATACAATAACCAATACACTTGAAAAGCTTTAATTGTAAATGATTATAATATGATGGTACATTATTCAGAATATGAAGTGTTACAGACAACAGATGAAGACTGTGCCCTTTTTTATGAGAGTAAAATGGCTGGTTATACACACTGAAGAATATGCGAGAAGAAAGCTTTTGATATAACAAAATGATCAACAGATTTGAATGTTTTCTTATCAAAATGCTTATATTTTGACTTTGTCTTACAATGACATACAATTCTAGAGAATAAAGGTTCACACTGAATTAGACTTTATCAATGTGGCTGAAGCGTTGCGTGTGTTAAACACTTAAAAAAGGATCTTAATATTAAACATTCCATTCTGCATATTTGTATTAGCGCATTGAGTCTGTTTTTGGGGTGTGACTACAATCGTTTTGTTGATCAGACTACAAATGAACCACAGCCGCCAAACCTCTGCAACAACATCTCTAAACTCAACATCACACGTGGGCACAGAGACAAATATAATATTGAAAAATAAAAAGCAAACTGTTTAAACAGTCCAAAGTTATTACAACAATTGTCATGGATCTTTTTAAAAGTTCCAGTTACGGTCTTGAGATAGTTAAGGCTAAATCTAATTGAGTTCAATGTACAGAATATACAAGTTGAATGTACAAAATGAGATATACAAAAGAAAACTCAGTGTAAATAAAAGTATACACAAAACCACACAGAATAATGCTATGGCCACAACAGAAAGGACATCTCCATCTTTTGTGAAGCAACTTGGCAGTAACAGTCTGTCCCTCGTATGTCCACTAGAGGGCGCCACTTTAAATGTTTTCTCAATTTGCTGGCTTACTACACCTAATCTGAATGAAGAAGCATTCAAAACAATCTGCGGATGAATACATAGCTAAGTCGGATACGTAGATACATTTTTACAGACGAGTCTCAAAGTGAACTCATGAATTAGCCCTGGCAGACACCTTTTTTGATTCTTTGGATCAGCGCCTTTCACCCTGAACACAACATTCTCATTTGACCCTTGATGCACATAGGTGTATGAGCCTGTGCACTTAAACTACTTTAAAGCAGTTAAGGCTTTAAATTCCACCCCAATGGCTCTTTCATACTCTCACTTTCACATAAAAATGACCATTACACCAATGAATACACCCAGAAGTTGTGAAAAACAGATCGTACGAGATATACCCTGTTAGTCCCACTGAAGCGTCAACAGCTTCTGCAATGACACAGCACACACAGTAAGAAAAATGGCGGCAAGATCTGCAGTCTCTGATGTGACATCTGTGGTGTCGTCAAATATAATATGTACTTAATATTTGGAAGATGTGATGAAGTTAAAAGATATAGTCATACTGTAAAGAAGGAGATAGGTGCTGCAAGTAAATGTCACCACGGATTTGAGGTCAAGATGCAGCGACTGTCTTTTAGACCTCAACATATTTCAGTCTTAAAGGGACAGTTCACCAAAAAAAAAAAAAAAAATGAAAATGACCTTACTATAACTATGGAAGTCAATAGGGTACATCAATCAGCATTCTTCAAAGTAACTTCCTTTACACTAAAAAATGCAGGGTTCCACATAATTCATTCATCTTATCCCAACACATATCAATTAAGTTAACTTAACGTAAAACTTTTAACAAATTTATGTGGATTGAACGTAAAAAAATTAAGTTGTCCCAATTAAATGTCAAAAATTGTGTTGTTTCAGCTCATTTTAAACAAGTAGTTTGAACAAACAAATGTATATATTTTTTGAGTGTATGTTCAATGATGAAAGAAACTCAAATAATCGAAGGATGAGTAAATGATGACAGTTTTTGGGTGAACTAACTATTCCTTTAACAAAACGTAGAAAGAAAATTATCCCATCAAAAAAAAAGAAAGGTCAATTGATGGTAAAAAACCATATGGTTCGATATTTGCTTCTTTGTAACTGCAGGAGGACTACACGCAGTCTACCACAGGCTCGCCATCATTCCCTTCCTCCTCCCCCCACATCCCGAACCTCATATCCTCATCATCCATGGATCCTCCATCGCCTTCTCCCAAACCAGCCATCCCTATGGCTTCATCAGCCCCTGGCTCCCCCTGATGGGCACGGAGGTGCTTCCTCAGACTGGCTGGATCTTTAAATCCTCTGTGGCAAAGTGGGCAGCAACACGGCCGCTCTCCTGTGTGAATGCGCTGGTGGTGCTTTAAATGCTGAAGGCGGCTGAGACGTTTCCCGCAGATGCTGCACACGTAGGGCTTTTCACCGGTGTGTGTGCGGCGATGCTTCCGCAGCCCGTCCAGATGCCGAAACTGCGTCCCGCAATCAGAGCAAGAATATGGCTTTTCGCCGGTGTGGATGCGGAGGTGAGTCTTAAGAGCGCCGGATTCACGGAAGCGACGGCCACATACGGTGCATGGGTACGGTTTCTCTCCCGTGTGGATCCTTAGATGCTTCTTCAGGCTGGAAATCAGACGGAAGGTCTTTCCGCACTCCAGACATAAATGAGGACGTTCCCCGGGGGCTTCCCCCATCAGCTCGGAGATGGAGCGCCGGATGGGCTCTTCTGGAGATGAACCACCGACCCCTGGACTCCTCCTGGTGCTCATACCCAAACCAGGAGAATCACTCTGGGCTGAGGATCTAAGGCCGGACGTGCCCTGTGTAGGTGAACTAGGATCTGTAAGAGAAGACGAGGGTCCATTCTGAGGCCTGGATGGAGGCGGGGGGGTAGGTTTGGAGGGATGATGGTGCGAACGGGAGCCTCCTTCTTCCTCCACTACATGGACATACGCCAGATCACACACACTCTGTGCTGAATGCTCAGCTTCTGTGGGTGGATCTCGGCCTCGAACACATAGCTGTACCGAGCCAGGGACCTGCTCCTCTTTGATGGAGAAGCTGGGGTGTGAGGGAGGGTTTTGGGGTCTGGTGTGTGAGAGTCTTCTGCTGTCGTCCACCATCTCACCTGTCACACAGATTTATAGACTGGTAAGGAAGGATGATGACAATGGGGTATATGCACACAGACTTTAAATTTCAGTCAGTCAGCCCCAGGGCTTTTGGTGAATTGTCATCCCATACAAAATCGCCGCATTTAATATCTGATTTCTTTAAAAAAACAGCGATCTTTACTGCCTGGCTGAGATATGATATAAAGTGTGTATCACACCAAACAAGAAGCACTGCATTAATTTAAATTTTTCCACATCATTTCTTTAAAATGTGGAAATTAATTTTAACCCAGTATTTCCTATGTAGTTTTGGCACTATCGTGCTGCTAAGGACGGCGCCTGTCTTTAGTCTCTTTTTACGTTTTAACAACCAAATGAATGTTTAAGTCTATTTAAGTGAATGTATTTTAATGACATTACAACATCGATGCTGTAAAAGGAACCTTATGAAATTGAAAATAGTTACCTAAACCTTTCACCTGAAGTTCATCATTAGCTGAAAAACACTAGCAGTGCATATAGCCCACTGGAAACCTGTTTCTGCATTGTGCTTCAAAACAATCTTAAAGGGTCACGAAACACCAAAACACATTTTTGAGCTGTTGACAGTCATATATGTGTCCCACGCTGCTATAAACACTATTAGGACATATCTATTGCACTAAAAAGTGAAAATTGGTTGTTTTTGCGTTATTTTGAGCAAATTTGCTCTTCCGGTTTGAAACTAATTTTTGAAGCTGCACCACGGCCATACTTGCGTGTAAATCCAGCATGGAGATTGGCTGTCTGTACCTGGCAGTACATCATGACGTCTCTTAGGGTGCGGCATTAATTCATGAGAAAGACTTTGTTCAAACCAATCAGCACGCTCTATTGTGTATGACGTGTAACTTCATTAATATCTATGAAAGCTTCTGAGACTGTTTGACCTGTTACAGTGTTCAGACAACTGAGAGACGCCACATTGTGTTGCCAAAACAAGTGAAAGAACAAGAATTTGAAGACACGGGTCGCCAGTGTTGCATGTATCAGTGCGCTGTGTTTATTAATGTGCTGCAACGAAGGTTTTGCTTTTATTTTCCCGCTGTGAGAGCTCTGCTGGACTCATGTGGATTACAGTGCATGCGACAGAAATTCGTTTGTAAAGAACATTTTTACCCGAGAGCTTTTCGCATCTGGAAATGGTGAAATCCAGATTTGACAATATTATAGACTGAAAGATCCGCTGCAAATGCTGCTCTCCGAATGTAAACATGATCAAAATATTCCCGCCGTGCAGGATTTTTGCCGCATTTTGTGACAGGATAGTATATACATACACAGATTTCTGACGCTACCTACCGAGTCATCTAAGTTACCGAGAGATGAGGAGGATTTGTTTTCTCCCATTTGCCGTGGGGTAACAAACATTGGATTAGCAGTTCCTCGCATACAATATGTCGTTTGTCACACGCAACATGCAGGAAATGTTCCTGAATAAAAAGTGAAAGTGCCAAACTGCAGTTAAAGTCGACAAATTAATAATTTGGCAAGTAATTTGTGATGTCCATGTAAACACAGTCACTGTCTTTCTCCTCTGCGTCTGTTTGTTTTGCCTCGTGCGTGCCCAAATGGACACTCCCATATTTGCAAATCCTTCCCTCTTTCCCTCCCCTGACACTCCCACCTAAACGAAGCTCAACACACCCACTTTTCCTGACTTTTTCCAAACTAGAGGTGTGAAAACAGCCTGCTGAGACAGGGGGTTTCATGACCCTTTAAGATGCATTGAATATAATGTCAGTTTGATATGTTTTTATAGAGATGTAATATTGGTGAAATATTGAATTTACCTTTATATTAGAATTGCTTATAAAAATATATCGACATAATTGGAAATAACCTGGCACTAAAAGATAGCCAGGGTGTTCATGCCTGTTGGTTAATAAAAAAGTTAATAGACCCTGTAGAAGTTGACTCTTACATCTGTTGACCTCAGCATGTACTACTACATTACTTTTTTGTTTTCATTTTTTAATGAACTAACCAACCAGCATTCATGATCAATAAATACAATATGTATATTTAACTTAAAAGTATATTCCTTTTCATTTTCAAAAAATCAAGACTAATTTAATTTTTCTTCAGGATATATTTCATTTGTTTTTGACCAGTTTTGGTTCAACCTAGTTATTGTTGTTGATCAAATCCACTACAAGTCAAATTCTAGTCTAGGAATTGGACGATAATCGTTTTTAAGATATACAGCGGTTTGGAAAAGTCATGGTTTTAAATCGGCAAAATTTTCTGTTATACCGTTCCTAAGGTATATGTTTATGACAACAGTATCTCAAGCAGCAAAGATATCCAAAGATGCCATTTTAAATTGTACAGAAATCAGTGTTTTTGAAACTAATGAAGACAGCAGAAGTCAATGATTCATTTGAATGATTTAGCCTGACATGTTTACTGCTACAAAATATTTTTAAGGTTTCTCAAAATAAAATATCTTGTGTTCAAATAGGAAAAAAGTTTTAGTTTTTAACCCAGACATTTAAAAAGGATATATTTTAGAGCAGTGATCACAATACCGTGAAACCATGATATTTTTATCCAAGGTTATCATACCGTCAGAATCTTATGCTGGTCCATGCCTATTCTAGTCTCTAACTCTCTTATCACATCAAAAGGCAGAGCAAAAAAAATATTATGGTTGGCAGAAATGTAGAAAAAGTACAGATACCCAATACTTCAATTTAAATTAGATTTTCTCATTCCTAAATTGAAGAAATACAGTGCTCAGCATAAATGAGTACACCCTGTTTTTAAAAACAATAATATTTTACCCATTCCTCACTGAATATAAGTAACATATTTTGGTGCATTTGAACAAAACAGAATTAATAAACAGATATATTTATTAAAATAACCTTTTAGTCACAGAACATCTTAAGAAATGGAAAGATAATACAATTAAATAACAAACTACAAAATATCAACAAAATTTATACATTTTTTGTTTCTCTTGAATTTTTTTTTGTTTTTTTTTAACTCTTTTTTTTTTATATATATTTTTCCCTAACATTAATTTGGTTGTACTAATTTTGGCCAGTTATCATCAGCTATTTTGTTAGATTAGCTCCAGAATTGGCTTCAGTACGGATAATCTAATGTTTATGCACAAATATAATATTGTAAAGCTTCCTATAGAAGATTTTTTATCTAAGTGACAGATTTGTGAGGGGTGTACTTATATATGCTAAGCACTGTAAGTGTTTTGAAATATTGAGCTTTAAAGAACTGCATTCCATACAGCAAAACTTATACAAGTAAAACACATAAGATAAATATGCTGTCACAGAAACAGAATATGAATACTTCAATTCCGATAAAGATGTCAGATAGAACCTTCACCCTGCAAGATGATAACAGTAATTTTTTTATTAAAATATAAGCAAACTATTTGTCTGGAAAATCTAAATATCCAGAGAAGTTTTAGTGTAACATTTTAGTGTAATAGTGTAATACTAAATTTATAAAAAATAAATATGGTACTAAGTTACTCTGCATCTTTTCTACTCGGAATCACTTCGACAACAGAACCTGAACGTGTATAAAGGTGAGTGTTGTCTTACCAGGACGGTTCATGTCTGAACAGATATTAGACGAATGCACAGATATCGGGTCATAAAAGCTGTTGGTCACCGTCCCGTCGGCCTGAATGGAGAGGTGGCAGCTCTTGAACTCCTCCCTGGAGTCAAAGCCGTGTATGGCATCACCCAGAGCGCCACTCAGCTCGGGTTCAGCTCCAGTAAAGCAGCGCGGGTCCGGCTCGGGCGCGGTCCGGTGAGTCAGGCGGCTCGAATTCAAGTGTCCAGCGGTGGAGTACACCTGATGTCCCGTCATGGGCGGGTTTCCAAATGGACCCTGAAGCTGGTCGATTAATTTCTGCGCGCTACACAAGCACTCCTGTAGCGTCTTAAGCTCTCTCTCGGACACTTCGAGTCGGACCTTTAGCTTCTCGTTCTCCTGCTCTTTGGTCTGGAGCTCGCGCTGGGTCTCGGACAGCACCGTCACGATCTCACCCAGAAGAGTGTCCACCGCCGCGGACAGAGTGGACCGAATGGTCGGTCCAAGGCGAGTTCTGAGTGTGGAGATGGACAGATTTTTGTCGCGGGCCGCGTTCTGCATGCACTCCTCCTTCTCTCCTTTGTGGGACGAGTTAATGATCGTTTGTTTTCGGTGAGAAGAGCTCGCGGATGAGCTGCTGTTTGCTGATGCTGAAACCGAGCCTGGGTTGATTCTGCCCGCCCCGCTTTCACTGTTGTTGCGCTTTGAGTTCATTGTGAATTCTTCCGTTGTCCACCCAAATCAACAGGTTTACACCGATTTTATTAGTTAATGCTGTGAATTATGGATGCTGCGTAAAAGGAAATGTTCATCTTATGTTGTCTCGCTGCGACAGTATTAACAAAAACTAAGACGAGCCAGGCGAGCTACTGTAGCATTGCCATTAGCAAACTAGCCCACACATTCCTCCTATAAATGGAGGCGTTCGCTTACTTGGTTGTAGTGGAAGCTGGATAAATAACCACAGTGAACGCTTCCGACAATATTATTGTTAATCTGCATTAATATAGGAATCGTTTTCTCGCTACGCGCCAGAGCCTTAATTCCACAGTACAAACGCCTGAGGTCAATCCTGACTTTTGATTGGTCAAAGATGCGGTCGCGGCTTAATGACATCCGCCCGCGTAAACAAAGCGCATATTAATGACGATTTTCCAAACATTTTTTGGAATACGTATATTTTATGTCTTTATCTAAACTCATGGATGTTGGCAATACTTGCACATTTTGTTATATACACGAGAAAGACTTTGTTTTCTATAACAGTTATGTCTCTTAAATTGTGATATGATGTTAGTGACGTGTTATTTGGGCAAAGAAACGTTAATTACAGGCTTTCTTTGAAATATGTCACTTGATCTTTTTCACACACACACACACAAAACAGTATGTTGTTAATTTTTACATCTTACAAGGTAAATATTTTACTAATAAACAGAAGTTTGCGAAGTGAATACCAAAATGCTATTTTTAGATTAGATTAGATTAGATTCAACTTTATTGTCATCACACATGTACAAGTACAAGGAAACGAAATGCAGTTTAGGTCTAACCAGGAGTGCAATAGCAGCAAGTGCAGGATACAGGTATAAGTTATAAAGTGCAGTTATAGAAAAATTATGGTGATATTTACAAATGGATGTACTATGAACATTATATACAGGTTGTGTTAGCTATGAACAGAGATTTACAATAGATGGATAAATGTACAGGTTGCTATTAATAATCAGAAGTGTGCAGATAGATAAACATAATTACAAATGTATATGTACAGTGGATGTGTACATAATTTACAAATGTACATGTGCAGTAGGTGTGTACAGTTCAAATAAATGAATCAGTGCAATGAATATGTGCAATTTTTAAATGTGCAAATGTTAAGTAGTGCAGTGATTATGATGAGTCTGAGTTATGAGGAGAGGAGAGTGGGGTGTATTAGGGGGGCAAAAAGTCAGTGGGGAGCAGAGTTCAAGAGGGAGACAGCTCTGGGGAAGAAGCTGTTCTTTAGTCTGCTGGTTAAGTGCTGGATAAGTTGGTGGTTCAAAACATATGCTGGATAAGTTGGTGGTTCATTCCGCTGTGGCGACCCCAGATTAATAAAGGGACTAAGCTGAATAGAAAATTTATGAATTAATAAAATTAGTAGTAGTAGCAACAAAATGTTGGTATTTATGTTTCATGTTGTGAAAACGTTAGATGTAATAATGAATAAAATTGTCCTAATGCTAAATATTTATTTCAATAGGATCTTTAAGAATATTTTTTATAATAATTTTTATTTTATCAATTTTAATTCATTAAATGTGTACTAATTTTCAGCACAGTTAAGCTTATTCTGTCCCATCCTATACAATTCTTACACATGTAGTGATGCAAATATTAATAGAGTTCATTTGTTTTGCAGATAGAAACCAACAAAAACAGCCTAAACATTAATAATAATAATAATAATAATAATTGTTATAATAATTAATTGAATTGTAATTATAGTTAATTGAAATTAATATTGTTACAATTATCATTCATTCATACATTTTCCTTCGGGTTAGTCTCTTTATTTATCAGCGAAATGAACCGCCAACTTATCCAGCATATTTTTTATGCAGCGGATGCCCATCCAGGCGCAACCCAGTACTGGGAAACACCCATACACTCTCACATGCACACACACACACTGCAGCCAATTTAGTTTATTCAATTCTCCTATAGCGCATGTCTTTGGAATTGTGGGGGAAACCGAAGCACCTGGAGGAAACCCACGCCAACACAGGGAGAACATGCAAACTCCACACAGCAATGCCAACTGACCCAGCCTGGACTCAAACCAGCGACCTTCTTGCTGTAAGGTGACAGTGCTAATCACTGAGCCACCCTATTATAATTATAATTGTAATGAAAATAGTAGCAGTAGTAGCAAAAAGTGTTGGTATTTAGGTTGCATGTTATGTAAATGTTATTCACCTTATTCTCCGTGTACAAGCGGGTGCAGCCATTTGAATCTTTTTGGCTCGAGACTTCCGGTCTCATTTACTTCCATTCATTTTTAGACATTAAAAAAGCTTGTTTTGCTGCTTGATGTTGCAAACTGATATTTTCTTATATTATTCTATTTTGTCTGCATACAGTAGTCATGAACACACTTGTTTATACAGCAAGTAGTTTGACCATTTTCTGCCATTTATTATTCCTAGTCATTTCTAGACGTTCTAAAACAATTGCAAAAAAATAAGTGCACTTCCACGTTGAAGAATAAGGTCAATAGGCCTATAAATAGGTCAAAGGTGACAGGACACTGGGCTTTTCTGGGCCAAAAAAGCAAAACAAAAAAACAACAGATCCACAATGTATAGTTTTGTACCTACCCCATATTCACCTTTTCTAAATCCTAAATTCCAAGAAAAGAATAGAGGAATTCTTCTCAGCCTGGCTCTGTAAAGTGTATGATGGCCCACTCTATACCCGCATGATGCTTCCCCAGGCAAAGGACACTTTCCCCACCTCAAAACCCCACCCTCTGTATTTACTGTATTCTGGAGAATATACATTTGCTTTACATACATTTTTACATACAGTATATTTATGGTTTTGCTGTATGCTACTGTATACACCAGTAATGTTTGGCCTAATGAATTGTTTCTGTTTCTACATGTCATTGGTGTTTCCAAACATTTACTATAATAAAAGTTCTTGCCATTCGATGCAAATGCTTCATTCTGACATGTGTTTATGGCATTTTGAATGCAGTGTTACATTTTGAAGGAGGAGATGGAGTTGCTTCCCAGTGTTTGGACTCTCAGTAGTGATTATTAACCACACTACACTGAGCTCAACTGAACTGAACTTAAACTCTGAAAACTAAACTGACACTGTTTCAGTTTACTATAATCTTCTATGTGAAGCTGCTTTGACAATCTACATTGTATAAGCGCTATAGAAATAAAGGTGAATTGAATTGAATTGAATTGAGATGTGAGGCATTTTGCATTTAGTGTGTGCAGTTTTGAGAATTGTGTGTAGAGTTTTGAAAATATGTGTAAGCAGTTGGAAAAAACTGTAAATGTATTAAAAAAAACTGTCATAGCGATTGTAAAAAAAACTGTAATAAACAAACAATTGAATAATACACATCTGAGACACAAATCAGACCGACAGCTGATTTTATGTTGGGTAAACTGGGCCAACTACAGCTGATTCCAGTCTGGCTTAGATTCAGTGGCAGGGGTTATTTTTTCTATTACATTTACACTTCTAATGTAAAAGAAAGACTTTGAGGACTTTTTTGGCCTAACCCTGAAGATTGCAATGATTAGAAACAGTAATTTTGTGCTTTTTTTTCAAATCCCCTTCTTGGCTTTTTGCTGTTTTTTTTTTTTGGTTAGAATGCTCTTGTGTGTTTCATGTATACTTTGTTCACTGTAAGCAATACTGTAAACCTTTTTCTGTTCTGTCATACCGTGTTTCTACAGTACCTCCTGTAGTAAACAGTAAAGTTATTGCGAACTTATTTGCTTTTTGCTGGAATGCTTTTAAATGTGAACATGATCATACAGTTCCCAACCAAGAAACTTAGTGCCAAAATAGTGGATTGTATGTTTTGCATGCAAATACCTGTAAAACTGAAACATGAAAGTCTCTGCAGTTTTTGTAATGTCAACAATAGCCAGTATTTTGAAACCAGGTGTACTTTGATTGATTGCATGTACCTTGTGAAGTGAAAACAAGTGTTATTCTTTGACAATAATTTCAATTTTCCAGAGTTGTGGTAAAGTTAGTGTGTGCAGAGCAAGATCTATTTTGAAATGAAGAGTTAGTATATATTTAACAAAATATATTTTTTAAAAAGAAAATTATCCATTTGGACAATTGTGTTTTGCAGGTGTGAGTTTGTGTTAAGAGTTTAGAAATATTATCTGAAGTATGAGTAAGCGCTTGTTAGCGATTGAAAAAAAATGGTAAGAACCATTCTCGAATCACTTTTCAGTTTACTCCATCCATTCAAGCTATTTATCACAAAAACATCAAAAAACTTGTTACTTTATATTCAAAAATTGTAGTTCTTAAAGGCACAATATGTCATTTTCACCACTAAATGGGAACATATTCAGTTTGATGATGCCTTGACTGAGTGTGGAATCATGGGAGTTGTTGTCTTCATTACATTCTACGGAACTTCATGACGAAATCATGCTTATAGATAAAATAAAGTGTTCAAGACCTCAACCCAAATATATATGTTTGGAAAAAATATTAAAAACTTTTTAATGAAGAGGAAAAATCAACAGAAACATAAAATATATAAAATTTAGTTAAATTTAAATAATAATAAATATATTATTATCATTATTATTATTATTATTATTATTAGTAGTAGTATACATTTTCTGCACTTTTATAGAGGTTTTCAAATCATTTAATGAAATTTTTTTATATATGCCTTTAAGTGCACATATAAAACACTGTTAATGATATATAATATATAATAACTGTCAACTTCTCTGATCCGTAGCTCCATTTATAACTCTGACGAGTGACTGATCGATTCATTTGTTTCACCAGGAGTCATGTTGGTGTGTGGATATCCCGTCACCCTTCTCTTCCTCATCAGCTATCTCCACTTTTCTTATGTGTCATCATCTTCCTCATCATCATCTCAGAATGCCACTCGACCCCGTTCCCCCCACTCTGAAGCGATGAGTGATTATGATGAATATGATGAAGAAACCACCACAGCAGCCCCCAGATCATCCTCCACCTGCGCTCTAGAACTCAACCCGTGTGACTATGACATGTGTGTGGAGCAGCAGCAAACCTGCAAGGAGCTGGCAGAGGCAGAAAACTGCCTCTGCCCAGGTTTGAGCAATCTCTTCACGCGCCCGAGCCCCCCGCGCATCTTTGATCTAACTCAACAGGGTGCCAGAAGAGTTGAGGTCCGCTGGTGTGCTCCCACCTCCATCATCTCCAGCTATAATGTCCGGGTAAAAGGCAACAGCAGAGTTATCAGTAGTATGGTGGTGGAGCAGCACAAGAGGGCGTTGGTGTTGGAGGATGTGGAGGCTGGAGCGGTGGTGTGTGTAGACGCGGTGAATAATGGTGGTGTCAGTGAAGAGGATGACCAATCATGTGCCAACTTTGAACCCAAGCTTTCAGATTCTGGATTAGCCCTGAAACTGGGAATTATTGGCGTAGTGGTGGGACTCATTCTATTCCTGATTCTGGCTCTGCTATTGTGGAGACATAAAAGAAGACAGAAATTTACAGCCCGGAGTGAGACAGAGGGGGTCCTGTAAGAGAATTAGGACATGTGCTTCATATTGGTGAAGTGATGGATGTTAATGAATGAGCGTGGACTGATTGGCTGCTGCGGGCGGATGCTGTATTATAGAGGGAGTGTTTATGAATGACTCAGTGAGGGCGCAGAGAAGGTGGATGAATGACTCAGCACATTCTTCTCATTCTGCTCGTCGCTGTCTAGTGATTTAGGATAGTCACAAAACTGTAGACTGTTTGTGTGCTGACTTTAATCAGGGGCACTATTGAAAAGCTCCACTTCCCCAAAGCTAGAACGCACTTTAAAATTCTGTGGAGATAGATTGATAGATTTTATGTCTCTCTCTTTTTTTTCTAGATTTGCAAGATATAAACTTATAAGTTAAATAAGACTGTTCTGTCTTACAATTCTGACTGTATAAAAAATGTAACTAAACATTCAGTTTTCTTTTTTCCACATACTTAAAATAGATGAATGTAATTTAATTTGTATTAATTGTAATTTAAATAATAATAATATATTATAAATAATAAGAAAAAATAAATGAATAAATAAATAAAGGTGACATGGTGGCTCATTGGTTAGCGTTGTCACCTCACAGCAAGAACGTCACTGGTTCGAGTCCCGGCTGGGTCAGTTCGTGTTTCTGTGTGGAGTTTGCATGTTCTCCCCGTATTCATGTGGGTTTCCTCTGGGTGCTCCGGTTTCCCCCACAGTCCAAAGACATGCGCTATAGGTGAATTGAATAAACTAAATTGGCCATAGTGTATGTGTGTGAATGTGTGAGTGTATGGGTATTTCACAGTACTGGTCTGCAGCTGAAAGGGCATCCGCTGTATAAAACATGCTGGATAAGTTGGCGATTCATTCCACTGTGGCAACCCCTGTTTAAAAAAGAAACTAAGCTGAAGAAAAATGAAATGAATGAATAAAAAAATACATATAATTTATGACTATAATATCTTTCAAAAAACACTACAGTATTTATTAGAAACTATATTGTGTTTTTTTCATGTGGGAATTATTATAGAAATTTGACTTTGTTTCTCAGTTGTGATACAGAGATTAGCAATGGCAAGTCAGAGCTGTATCATAAAAAAAAATGCAAAAAAAAAAGCCTATTGCTTTGGAATATAGGCATATATTTTATGCAAATTATATAAAACTTTAAATAATTCATAGTTCATAGATTGCAATTATATATCCTAATTGTGACAAACTGAAATGCATTTTATAAACTTTCTGATGTTTACATCTTATAATTATGACTTTTTTTTACAAAATAAAAGAATTGTGAGATAATTTTTTTATTTTATTTTTTGTAAATCCCATAGCAGAGCAGGCTTCCTGAGTTACTTCATGCTGCATGTGTTTTCGGCTAAAAAGGCAGAAACACAATTTCCCTCATTCAGGATTGAATCAGATCAAAGGATTTGTGAACTCAATAGACCATTCTAAAAAGAACATGTTTGCTAAGAAAATGTGTGTGTGTGTGTCTGTGTGTGTGTGTCTGTGTGTGTCTGTGTGTCTGTGTGTGTGTGTGTGTGTGTGTGTGTGTGTGTGTGTGTGTGTGTGTTTGTATGAGATTGTTACGAAATAAAAGTTTTTGTATTTTCTACTTTTGTTGAAAGTTACTGATGAAATCAACTATGTTTTCTTAAATGTCACTTTTACATGTGAAAATGTTTTTGACATATTACAATTTTACATATACAAAAACTTACACTAAAATCAGTTTTTCAGTGGCAGTCACCCAAGCCATGACTAATCACTCTAAAGCCGTAGAAAAAATAATGTCATGAAAACACTGATGGGCTGTTGACCACAAAAACACACAGTCCCAAACCTGTCACTACTAATTATCCTGAGCTGTGACATCAGAAGAAGAGAGGGGGAAAATATGTCCATTTCACATTTATTATAGTGAAGCATCTATAATATGTTGTAATATTATAATAATGTTATATGATGCAATCAGTCAGAATACATGGCTAATATTACATTGACATAAAGTGGAAATATTTCTTTTAGGACTAGATGGTGCTAACAACATGCAGGACCTTTCTTTAAAAAAAATAAGAGAGGGAGAGAGAAAAAAAAATCTCTCTCTCTCTCTCTGTATTTCTCTCTCTCTCTCTTTATTTTTTAAACAAGGTCCTGGCATCATGCCTGACACCATGCCAGCCAACATGATCATGCCCTTGAGGTGTGTTGTTAACACTAATTGTGGTACTATGTTTTCGCTATCTAACAGAACAAGTGTACACTCAAAAACAACACTTATTTAAAATAAGCTGAAACAACACAATTCTTGAGATTTCGTTGGGACAACTTAATTGTTTTATGTTCAATTTAATTCAATTTGTAAAAATAAACAAGTTTACTTTATTCCTTCATGTTGTCCCAACACAAATCAATTGTGTGGAACCCAGCATTTGTACACTGTAAAAATGCTGGGTTCCACACAATTCCTTCATGTGGTCTCAACACAAATTGATTAAATTAACTTAATAATTCAATCATTCAAAGCTCATTATAAATAAGTCGTTTGAACAAGCAGCAATAATATTTTTTGAATGTAAAAGTATCTAAAAATAGACATTAATGTTTATAAAAGAAGCTGAATATACAGTAGTTTCTGATTTCAGTTTTACCATTTCAGGACAATGGAAACAATGTAGAATACAACCTCTGGGGCCTACTTTTATAACAGTTTTTTTAAAGGAACAAATGGGGTTAATTACTGTGATCCAAATACCACATTTCAGAATTACCAAATCCTGTTTACCAGAGCCTTTAATGGAACCACCAGTGTAGCCTACTGGCTTAGCAAAGAACAACAGCTAGGCAAAATACCAGTGGCCACAAAAGGCCATTGTTTGTTTTAATGGTAAGAAACAGAAACACTGCAATCAACAAACATTTAGTTTGTTCTAATACAGTACTGCTTTGATATTGCTTTGTTGTTTACCATATCTTATTAGACGTGACATGCTTCATATAGGAATAAATTTTCAGTTTGGGTGCAACTATCTCTTTAAACCACATGCACCACAAAAACGAATGGAACTTTCCAATGTCACAGAACAGACTATGTCATATCTTATTTATTCCCGCCTGTTGTGGTGATTCTGTCATAAATTATAGTTATTTTCCAGCTTTCTGAATTGCAAAAGGCTGCAGACAATAAGGTACTGGATGAAAAAGACTGACTAGATCTGTTTATTTTTCAAGTAAACAGAGAGAAGTTTACCACTATAAGTTAAAGTTTACCATCAGTTCACTGCCTTCTTAAGTTGAAGGTATTTGCACTCTCAACACACTTGTCATAGTGGCTGGGATCTGCTGTTTAATATAATTAATTTAAAAGTAAAACATCCCAAAAATTCCTAACATTTTCATGAGTGTGGTGGACATACCAAAACACCGCCTCATTTTAAGTAGCCGATTTTATGTGGAAGCGGTGTCATGGATCTCATTTAGACAGCTCTAGCAGTAAAACTATTACATTTAAAGACTGAAAACGAACATTTCTTCACCGTTCACTCACACTCAAGTGGTTATACAGTTTTAGGAATTTCTTTTTTCTGTTGAGCACAAAACAATATTTTCTGTATTTAAAAATGTTGGAAAAAAGCAGCCATTGACATCCATTGTAAGAACAAAAAAAACCTCTATGTAAGTAGCTATTATATTTTCCTTTGGTTTTCAGCAAATGATAGAAACTCAAGCTATTGATGTTATTCATGAATTTTAAAATGTACTTTTTTACAAGAGAGGCTAGAAATTTTTTTTAAGCTCTACATCATCATCATTATTATTATTATTATTATTATTATTATTATTATTACTATTATTATTGATATTAATATTATTATTATGTTTACATTTTTTATTATTGAAATATCCAAATTCTGACTGAGGAAAGTTGAATGTTCTGTTTGTTATTTGCCTAATAAATAACAATAGGCTAAAGTTTTTAATTTAAACAGATTGCTATTTTTTCTAATGATATATGATCCAATAAATTAGTATTTAAAAAATAAGTATGTATTTGTATTTCTTTATTCTAAATCTTTAGGAAATATTTTGGTGCATTAAAAAGTGTGGTTATGATGACCATCTGACAAGCTAATCCAGCTAAAGATGCATTTTAAGAAGTGCTTAAAATGTCACTATAAGATGCAGTATTTAGATCTAATAATTTAGTAAAAAATGAGACAAATAACTGCAAAAAGGGCCACATATTGAGAAAAAAACACACCTGATATATTGGTTTAATAAAAATTTGTGACCCTGGACCACAAAAATGGTCATATAGTGTCAGTTTTGGGATATTATTTTAAAGCCGCTACATAAAATAAAGTGTTGTTATTATTATTATCATTACTAGTGGTAGTAGTATTTATACAACACCTGAAAGTAAATAAATATTAATGTGGGGTTTGTTGGGATAATATTTAGATACAACTCATAAATCTAAAATCTGAGGGTTTAAAAAATCAAGTTCTTAATACTGAGAGAATCACCTTTAAGGTTGTCCAAATTAGGACAACTCAAAATTCTAAAGTGCATATCGGTAATCAAAAAATTGAGTTTTGTGTAGGAAATTTGCAAATTATTGTTATAGAACATGATCTTTACTTAATATTCTAATGATTTTTGCCATTTTAAAAAATCTGTTATTTTGAGCCATGCAATGTGTTTTTAGGTATTAGCAAAATACTACAACATAAGACTGGTTTTGTGGTCCAGGGTCACATTTGTTCTTTGTTAAATTTGTTTTCTTCTAAGATGTTTTTACATTTTGTTCTCTCTAGATAATGATCTGTAATCCATTAACTTAAATTCTAACTATATTCAACTCTCTTTTAAACATGGAGCAACACATAGTTTGAGGCCTTAAATAAGATAGTACTTGGCTCACAATCAAATGTATACTGTAAATTTACTGCATACCTGTTTTATCACATCTCCTCCAAACTACTTAGCTATCCTTATCATTGCAGTTTTTTTTCTTTGTTTTTGCTATAAGAAATAAAAGATGAGAAAGAGAAAGAGAGAGATGCAACTGAAGTCAGATATTCTTGCACAGACCAATTTTAACACTGTAAAATTTGCAAAAATGAATCCAACATAATTTCACTGTTAATTGGTTTTCATTTTTCTCTAACATCAATTATATTTTTAATACTACATCCTAAGCTGAGCACAGTTGAGCTAGGTAATAGAGAAGAACCACTAGTTTATGACT
The DNA here is from genome assembly GCA_903798205.1 of Danio tinwini. NCBI lineage: Eukaryota > Metazoa > Chordata > Actinopteri > Cypriniformes > Danionidae > Danio > Danio tinwini. Next base: position 2,313,827 of record CAIGQZ010000427.1, read on the forward strand.
TTAATAGTCCACATACCAGTTTCCAAGATTTTTTTTTTATCTTGTTGCTGAACGTTAGATAAAACACAAACAAGTTTATAGAAGGAGGGTGAATAAAAGCTGTAAAGTCAAATCAGAAAAGGGGAGCTTGATAAAATGGGTTTCCTCCATGGATGGGCGTATGCCGAAGCCACACCAGATTACTGAGCCAATGCCAACTATGTGCTGGATGGTGTAAACTCAGTGCCTGCACTGAACTCTGGAGTACTGAACCACGGCCTGCCATCATCCTCTCTCATGGAGGAATTTGGGGGATGGCAGTAAAAAACTACACAACTGCTGGAGACTTATGTAGCAAATAAAGAGCTCAGATAACTCAGTTTTAATTGAGTTTCATAAATCATGTTTTAATTGCACACTGTGTTCATTTGCCAAAAAACATTTATGAAGACGAATAAAAATAATGTTACTTTTTTTTCACTGGTTCGAACCCCAGCTGGGTCATTTAGCATTTCTGTGTGGTGTTTGCATGTTCTCCCCATGTTGGTGTGGGTTTCCTCTGGGTGCTCCTGTTTCCCCCACAGTCCAAAGACATGCACAGATGAATTAATAAACTAAATTGGCCGTAGTATCAGTGTGTAAATGAGTGTGTATGGGTGTTTCCCAGTGTTAGGTTGCGGCTGGAAGGGCATCCGCTGCATAAAACATATGCTGGATAAGTTGGTGGTTCATTCTGCTGTGGCAACCCCTGATTAACAAAGGGACTAAGCCAAAAAGAAAATGAATGAATGAATGTTTGCCATTTCAGGATGGTAAAAATATAGACCTTTTTTCCCAAAGGACCTTTAAGTTTGAGTTTTTCAAAGAATCATTCTTTTAGTGGGAAGGACAATTCATTTAGTACCTTTATTAATCTGGGGTCGCCACAGCGGAATGAGCCACCAACTTATCCAGCACATGTTTTACACAGCGCATGCCCTTCCAGCAGATATATATATATATATCATAAACACAGGAACATTACAAGAAGTATTAATAGAAATTCAGACACAAAATATATCCAATCATTAATCATTACAGTAAATGCAAAAAAAAAACATCCTAAAATAACAATACAGCAAAACAAACAAACAACATAAATAAAATAAATTATAACATAAGCCTAGTAATGAAAATAATGGGAAACAGTCAAAGATGATCAGTACCAAAACAAAATCCTCCATGAAATTTTTTCAAAGTTTACATTTTCAATAAAAATAAATTTTTTTTTAGCTCATTGTGCTCTGAGCTCATTGTGGACTTCAGGAAGGGACGAACAGGCTCACATGATCC
>CAIGQZ010000427.1:2344858-2370503 GCA_903798205.1 Danio tinwini
ATGGCAAAGATAAAATAAATCAGTTATTAGAAATTAGTTATTAAAACTATTATGATTAGAAATGTGTTTTTTTCTCCATTAAACAGAATGTGAGGAAAAAATAAACAGAGGGGGATAATAATTCTGACTTCAACTGTATATATATATATATATTGCTCTTCACGTCTAAAAGATTTAAAACTGTTTCTGAGAGCAAGCGAAAAAGCAAGTAAAAAAAATAGTTTCAGTTTATCTTAAAAAAAGGAAAGATGAGAATATGCAAGCTGCCAGTGCTAAAATCAAGCAGAGAAGAACACAAGTGAACGACTGATGATTTTGCTGTATTTGGCTCAACCATTCTTGGGTGGCTCGTCAATGTATTAGATGACTCCAATACATAAAATAAGTAAGCTGACCAAAGTTCTTATGGGGAGAGAACTTTATTGAAGACCTCAGCATCGATGTTAACCTGTCTGTCTTAAAGTAACTTAACCCAAAGTACTGTCTGTGAGAGATTACTTCATAACAAAGGATATGACTCAGTGTATGTTTTAAAGGCATAAATACAAATAAGTGAATGTAACCATGTAGGCTATATGCTACACATTGTGCAACAAAAGGGTTAAAATCTAATGTTAATCTAACATGACAATCTAAAACCAGAAATAATCCTTTTTAAAGCAGAAGGAAAATTCACCAAACTACTAGATTACTCCATTACAGTCAACTATCTGACAAAAGTCTTGTCACCTATCCAAGTTTTAGGAACAACAAATAATAACTTCTCGTTGATCATTTGGTATCAGAAGTGACTTATATGAAAGGCAAAAGCCTCTAGATTACGCTTATTTTACCAAAACAAAATATGATCATGGCTTGATTTTTAATGATTTAATTAGGACAGTAAGGTCCGACTTTGCTGAGACAACAGACTGTCACTTAACAGAGATAATGTTCAGTATAGAATATAAATGGTGCAGTGGAAAAATAATTAATATTGTGTATTACACCCATGAGCCTGGAGGACTGCATCCATACATCTCTGCAAAGACTCAAATAACTTATTAATCTGGAATGACAACTAAATTTGTCTTGCAGGACTCCCAGAGTTCATCAACATTCTTTGGTTCATCTTCAAAGCCTCCTCCTTCATCTTACTCCAGACATGCTCAATAATGTTCATGTCTGCTGGCTGGGCTGGCCAATCCTAGAGCATGTTGACCTTCTTTGCTTTCAGGAACTTTGATGTGGAGGCTGAAGTATGAGAAGGAGCGCAGTCCTGCTGATAAATTTGCCCTCTCCTGTGGTTTGTAATGTAACGGGCAGCACAAATGTCTTGATACCTTAGGCTGTTGGTGTTACCATTCACTCTGCAGATCTTTTGCACACCCCCATTCTAAATGTAACCCTAAACCATGATTTTTCCTTCACCAAACTTGACTGATATCTGTTAGAATCTTGGGTCCATGCGGGTTCCAGTAGGTCTTCTGCAGTATTTGTGATGATTGGGATGCAGTTCAACAGATGATTCATCTGAAAAATCTACCTTCTGCCACTTTTCCAAATGATCAACTATAAATCAAGTTATTTGTTCCTCTTACAACTGGGATTGAAGTCTTTTTTCAGGTTGTGTAGGTGCTTACACCTACTGCTATAAAAAATACACTTTTTTGTAGGTAGGTATGTAAAAAATCAACATATGTCACATGTATTATCCAAAAACAAATATTTAGCCAAAATCTATTGAGATTATTGAGCTCTTATGTTTTTTATCTGCCTGTTTGGCAGCTCAAGACAGCTCAAGTTGGCAATCTGTCAGCAGTACACATGTCTGTCAGACCAACTGACAAGGAAAAGTGCTTCAAACTATATGCGATAACTACATCTTTTAAGATATTTTAAAACGCATGACTCATGTTTAAGACAAACTGGATTATGCTGTTTCCCTGGAGCAGGTCACTCAGTGTCTGCTATTTTTCAGATGCACTCATATCAAAATATTTTGTATATCAATACAAATTTTATTGCCTCATACCACAAAAAAGCAACAACATATATCATACAAACTCAATACACTACCCAGCAGTAGCACCGAAATGAACAGAGTTTATTTAAGACCAGTTATATAGCCAGGTGGAAAAATGTGACAAAGTTGTCTGAATTAAGAAAGTATTAGTAGTATAAATAAAATGAAAATAACTGTTCCAATTCGAATCCTAGTCATTTAAAGCAGTCTGGCCAGTCCTCTGATTGAAAGGGTTAATTTGATGGTTGGCATGCCCTTGTCACAAACATTAGCTCACTTCGTGCCCAGTTAGTGTGTGAATAATGTAAAATGATTTGGCCAGGGACAGGATGACTGCCAGCACAGTAAGGCCATGACAAGAGCCTCCTCGGCCAATCAGAGATGAGAACAGAGTTGTCTAGTGCACACCAGGGTTGATTTAGATTGAAAAAGGAAGAAGAATGAGAGCTGGAGCTTCAGTTATAAAGAGAAAAAAAAACAGCAGGATGAGGACATGATGTGGTATGAAGACATTGATGAGATGTCTGTGAGTCATCATGTGATTGCAGTTAAAGCTGTCTCTCACTTCCAGAGAGCAAACAACTGTGGAAAAAAATCTTTAAAACTGACTGAGGAGATTTGATTTTACAATTCATTTTATAACAATAGGGGGGGGGGGGGGGGGGGGGGGGGGGGTTGAATTCATTTAGGCATGTTTGGGGTAGCTTTGGGATAGTTTTAAAGGGTTAGTTCACCCAATCATTGTTATTCTGTTATCAATTACCCTGCTTGTTGTCCCTTTGGTTGAACACAAAAAGAAGATATTTTGAAGAAAGCTAAAAACATGTAACTATTGACTTCTATTGTAAGAAAAACATATGCTATGGAAGACAAAGGTTACAGGTTGTTAGTTTTGTTTAACAGAAGAAAAAAAATCAGAAAGAACAAGTAAAGGGTGAGCCCTCATTCACACTATGAGCTCCATCTACATGTTGACCGTTGGCAACAATGTACAGTTGTTGAGCGACGCGACAAAGATAAGAATCTTTCTACTACATGCTAATTAAGAGCAATTTTTTTCGAGCAACAGCCAATAGGAGCACCAGTAGAGGTCACGTGATCCTCTTTCAGCTCCTGCAGATGCCAGTTGTATTCTTCATGCTGTAGACCTACACAGGCCTGCATTTGCAGCAGAACGCCACCCAGATTGACAGGCAGATACAAAGTAATTGCTAGTGTGAATGAGACATTAATGACAGAATTTGCATGTTTGGTTGAACAAAGCCTTTAAAGGGCACCTATCATGAAAATCATATTTTGTAAGTTGTTTGGACAGAACTGTGTGTAGGTATTGTGTCCACAGTCCTATTGTATTAATATAAAGACAATAAGTCTTTTTTTTTAATTTCCTGGTGTTTAAATTGGACCAAATCCCTCCCATTTTAAGGCTGACCACAATGTGACGTAGGAGTGCGGTTTCCCCGCCCACTGAATTGATTGACAACCACTTATTGACATTTCTCTGTAGTAATGCGTATAATCATACCAACAAGACAGGACGTGCGCAAAGCAACTGGGATTAAAAGATCTGTTGAGCTCTCTGTGATCATCAATCATCATCAAATGTGATCAAGAATGAGTTTTACAAGTTTAAAACGTTTTAAAACAGTGCAAGTTTGTAATGAATTACAGCGATTTTACAGTCTTTATCAGCACAGCAGCATAGTGTCAGTACGATTATAAAAGAAGATGCTTGAATCCTGGTTTGTGGACCTAACATGTATAACATTATAGATAACATGTATAACATAACAAATATCCATACAGCAGTGGATGTTCACATGTATCCTGTCACATTTGCTGTGCAAAAACTAGTGCAAAATTACATGTGCACGCTGTGTGTGTCTGTGTGTGTGCGTGAACTTTGTAATGACACTTTGTGTGACTCATCGAAAGGCTTGAATTAATTCCACAACAAATACATCAAATAATCATTGGGAAAGTTCTTGCTGTAGTATTTCTCACAAACGTTACGTGAGATCAGCTTTCTTCATGTCTGTCACTGTGCTGTTAATCTGACGCAGCTAAGGCAGAGATTGAGGCACACTCTGACAGGCACGTGGGAATGGTGGGCAGGGAGAACTAGCATAAAGACACAGGCAACAAAAACAGCTACAGTGTGTTCAGAGCAAAAAAATCCAACATTCTGAAAGTTATTTTCAATAATCTGATGGGTGTTTTGAGCTGAAACTTTACAGACACATTCTGAAGACACAAAAGACTTATCTTAAATCTTGAAAAGGAGGTAAAATAGGTTCCCTTTAAGACATTTTTTATGAAATCCGAGAGCTCTCTCATTCTCCATAGACAGCAAGAGTCAAGACATTTAAAGTGCAGACAGAGAACCAAAAATATTGTCAAAACATTCCATGTGGCTTCAGTGGTTTAACTTCATTAATCTGAAGGTCCGGGAACAATTTTGTGCATCAAAACAAAGTGTAAATACAACAATACCTTCTCTCCTGCATCAGGTCATCAGAGTGCACATTTATTACAGGCATTATGACATACTGCTAGAGTCAGCAGTGTGACACACAAGAGTCATATTGTATGTAGTTAACGCGCATCCTGATCTAATACAAAGTGTTTTTTGCCGTTCGCTGAGCTTCATATGATTACAGTTGAACCACTAAATCACATGTAATATTTTGACAATGTTTTTGGTTCCTTTTATGGGCTCTGAATGTTTTGGGACTGTTGCTGTCTGTAATGAGAGAGCTCTCAGATTCTATCTAAAATTTCTTAGTTCGTGTTCTGAAGATGAATGAAGGTCTTAAGGGATTGAAACAACACAAGGCTGAGTAATTAATGTTATGATGACCTGGCAACCATGTCTCTAAAATTAAAAGCTTATGAGTGTAGTATTCATGTTTTGCTCTAAGCCAATGATGTAGCACAATCAGGACATTCTATGTTCCTATTGGCTACATCATTGGCTTAAATGAGTGACTATATAAAAGTGAATGATTTACTGTTTTAAATACTGTGCTGCCTACACTTAACCTCACCACACGCCTAGTTGATAGCGTTAGTGTTAGTATTTGCTCAGGTAACCATTTCATTTGACCATGTTTTTTGCATGGCTTAAGGCTGTTTGTGAAATTGTGGATTCATTCCCTTCACCTAGATTCATTCCAGAGGGCTTCGCATCTCAAGTTCAACACTGTATCTCAAGCAGGTGAGCTACAGAGCAGCTGCTGTGCGTTTGAACGAGTTTTGCAAAAAAATATTGGTCGAGGTATGTTTTCCAAACCAAATGTAGAAGTAAGTTTGACATCTTTTTGCTGCTTTCTAAGGCTCATAGGAAGCGTTTTGTGTTTGTCCAGGATCTGAACTCAGCTGTAGTCTGTCTGGAGTTGAGTTCAGGCCTGAGGTGAGCACATCTGCTGCTCTTCTGCACATCTCTCTCACACACACTCACACTTTACACAGTTCAAGAGTTCATGCCATTAGAAAGAATCATGCCATTAATCAGCACATAAGCGAATACAGAAGATTTGGCTTTCTGATGGGGAAAATGACAAGATTTGTAGGATCACTTGAAGGCCTGTCTGTGTATCTGTTAAAGGTGAATAAATAACTTGCGAGCTCCTGTGGCATTTCTCATAGACAGAGTTCAGGACAACAGATACATCAACTTCACCTCTAAACAGCATTTACATGTCAGGTTTTATCACGGTGTCAGCTGATATAAACTGTCATGTCACATGTCAAAATATGTTTGTATCACACTGGTATAGTCAACACACCCGGGGCAAAATTTCCATTTTCACTTCAGCTCGTTTGGCTTCCTCAGTGACAGCATATGACAAGAAGCATAAAATTATAGGCATCCATAATAAGAAAAACACGGTGTGTGTTCAAACTCATTCTAATTTGTTTCTTAAAACTTTTTGACGTGATCCTCCTTTCCCCATGTTTCTGAAATACGGAAGAATGTTGATTCCTTAAAAAAAATGTTGGTTACAGAATTTATGTAGGAATATTCCTAGTATACTGTATATGTTTCTTTACTAGTTGATAGTTTATTCATTAGTCATTGGGGTTGTTAACCATCCTGTCATGTTCACATCCCGCCCCTTACTTTAGTGTTTCTGGTCAAAATTGACCGATCTGTTTTAACTGCTCTCATATTAGCACAAAAACATTTTTCACCACCAAATTTGTTTTCAACATTCTTTAGCTGTGAACAATGCCTCAAAGTAGTGTTCAACATGAATTCATAGAATTAGACATAAAATAACTGCAGTGAAAATAAAAATAGGCACTGAAAGTTTCATTACCAATAGACAGCTCTCTAAAATAACTATCACAGGGTCTGACCAAAGAAATTAAAATTTTAATCCATCTGAATAATTTATCAACCAGCAAAGCACAAACAAAATGGTATCCTTTCCTCTAGTTACACTTTGGTCATTTTTGAGTGAGATGCTAATGGTCTAATCTAATAAAATAATTGATGCTGAACTAGGGATGGGTTCACATAACAGACACCTGTCTTGTCTGTGTGAAGATATGGTACATTGTTTCATAGGAAGTTGATTCACGTTGGAGGATCCTTTTAAAAACTAAAATTTAGTAAGATTTTATTTTGTCCAATAACAGTTGGGTTTTGGGGTGGGGTTAGGTGCCAGAAAATGGAAGAAGGTCTTGTGATCTGATGAATCCAGAATTACCCTGTTCCAGAGTCATAAGGGTAAGAAGAGAGGCGGATTAAGGGATGTACCATCATGCCTATTCCCATCATACAACCTCGATGATCTATGGTTGTTGCTGTTGGTTGGGTCTAGGTTCATCAATGTTATGTGCTCAAATAATCTGAATATATTAAATGACCAGGCTATTCTATCAATGGATTTTTTTTTCTTCCCTGGTGGCACAGGCCAGGATTCAACTGGCTTAAATTGTGAAAGAGCGGTTCAGGATGAAAAAATATTATTAATATTATTATTATTATTATTATTATTATTACTATTACTATAATTATTATTAAATCATCTTTATACAGTTGCAATCAGAATTATTGAACCCCCTTTGATTTTTTTTTTTTTTAATATTTCCCAAATGATGTTTAACATTGCAAGGAAATTTTCACAGTATGTCTGATAATATTTTTTCTTCTGGAGAAAGTCTTATTTGTTTTATTTCGGCTAAAATAAAAGCAGTATTAAATTTTTTAAAACCCATTTTAAGGTCAATATTATTAGCCCCTTTAAGCTATATATTTTTTCAATAGTCTACAGAACAAACCATCATTATACAATAACTTTTCTAATTACCCTAAACTGCCTAGTTAACCTAATTAACCTGTTAAGCCTTTAAATGTCACTTTAAGCTGTATAGAAGTGTCTTAAAAAATATCTATCTATATCTATATCTAGTCAATTTTATTTACTGTCATCATGGCAAAGATAAAATAAATCAGTTACTAGAGATGAGTTATTAAAACTATTATGTTTAGAAATGTGTTGAAAAAAATTTCCTCCGTTAAACAGAAATTGAGGAAAAAAATAAACAGGGGGGCATATTAATCAGGGGGTTGTATAATTCTGATTGCAACTGTATGTAAATTGGCCACCACAGAGTCCAGACCTTAACCCTATTGAGAATCTTTGGGATGGTCAGACTCTCCTAACATCAATACAAAATCTTGGTAAAAAAAAAATGAATGCAACTTTGGATGGGAATAATGTTGAGTGTTGAGTAAGTTGAGTGTTGCAGAAGCATATTGAAATGATGCTTTAACAAATGTGTTGTAATCAAAGCTAAAGCTAGTTCATTGAAATATTAGAATGTGTGACTTTGATTGGCAGTGTATATAATTCATAAAGTAGGGTGACATTTATAGGGTTTAATACAAAATTATAAAATGGCGTTTGTCATGACCAATTGTTCATATTGTTTCTAATGCAGCTACTCTTATTCTAACCAACACTTTTAACCTAGGCTAAAGGAATGTTAAATGATTACCTAGTAACCGACATGCAATCATATGCTTCATAATCACATTTTGGACTGTCACAAAATTTAAAAAGTGACTGATTCTTAAATGTAAAGTGTAGAGAGTCAATTTGGAAATACAAATGGATGGCCACTGTCTGTATATAATATGAGGATACACAGCACTGAAGCCTTTATATAAATAGGTTGAGTTCCACATTTGTCCAGTCAATAAAACAGACATCAAATATGTAAATGAGAAGGTCAATCCAATGTTTGCAACGTAAACTATGAAACATCACTGTACAAACACTCAGGACCAAGGCGCGACGCAAATGTTGTTTGCTGGTTTCAGCTTGACACAAGTGTTGGTTTGACGTTTTTCATCACGCTGTTTAAATAGCAAATGCATTTGCACTCATATGTGTGCCCATAGGTATTCTGGTCTAAAAAAGTAGGTGTGTTAAGGTGCATTGCTGGCGCGTTGCTATTTTGAGAAACTAAAACAGACTGTTCAATAGACTACCTAAGAGGCGGTCTAAAGTCCAGCGCAGAGCGCGTTAGATGTGCGCTTCGCTTAAACATGCTTAATACACTCAGGATGTACAGCAATACACAAATATCTTTACAAATGAAAAAGAATTAAAGGATTAAAATGTTACAAAAATTATTATTTTCTACATAAATATAAAAACCACTGCTTTCATGCCTTCTTCATCTCGGGGGGCTTTTTCAGTTTATTCATGACAACTTGCTTTTGTATAATGTTATTATTATTATTAACAGTATTATTTATTATATGCATATTTATATGTGTTTTATTAAAAACACGCTTAGAATTGCCCACCTGTCAGGTTTTAGACCATATGGGCCATAGCATGTGTATTTGGATATAACTCCATAGCATGTGTATTTGGTTTTTTGACCACACTTTGTTATAACTGTTCATTTATTCACTTGCTGGGAATTAGAACTGAATTTAGAAATAGTTTTGAAACAAATCTTTGCACTTAACAAACAAAATTAATTATGTAGGCTAATGGATGTGTGTGTGCGTACACCTTCCCTTATCCACAGAAGAGAGTGAAAGTGAAAGTAAAGAATGAGGGGGCTCATTTTCAGCTGCAGATGCTCTGTTTAAAGGGCCATGAAACACCCCTGTCTCAGCAGGGTGTTTTCACACCTCTAGTTTGGAAAAAGTCAGGAAAGTGGGCGTGTCCAGCTCTGTTTAGTTGGGAGTGTCGAGGGAGAATAAGAGGGAAGGATTTGCAAATATGGGAGTTTCCATTTGGGCACACGCTGATTTTCACAGAGGCGAGGTAAGGCAAAACAAACACACAGACGCAGGGCAGAAAGACAGTGACTGTGTTTACATGAACATCAGTAATCAAATTATTTGCCAAATTATTAATTTGTCGACTTTAACTGCAATTTACAGCGGCTCTTTCAGTCTATAATATTGTACTATATTATTGCAGTGATATTAACATACTGTAAACTTAGTAACTAAATCATTTTGACTATGGTATATCTTTAAAAACTGAAAAAACACTGCTAAAGATATTAACTAACTTTGCCATCTGAATAAACAAACAAAAGGCTCTGCTCTCACACACACACTTACCAAATCTGTAGACACAGGACAATCAATACCAACTGGAGCCGTGTTTTTTTAAAAGGAGACGAGCGTCAAATCTGGATTTCAACATTTGCAGACGCGAAAACCTCTCGGGTAAAAATGTTCCTTACAAACGCATTTCTGTCGCGTGTCACATGCACTGTATTCCACACGTGAGTCCAGCAGTGCTCTCATAGCGGGGAAATGAAAGCAAAACCTTTGTTGCAGCACATTAATAAACGCAGCACATTAATAAACACAACACTGGCGACCCATGTCTCCAAATTCTCGTTCTTTCACTTGTTTTGGCAACACAACATGGCGTCTCTCTGTCGTCTCCGAAGCTATCATGCATATTAATGAAGTTGCACCGTATACACAATAGAGCACGCTGATTGGTTTGAACCAAGTCTTTCTCATGAATTAATGCTGCACACTCAGAGATGTCACAATGTACTCACAGGTACAGACATCCACTCTCCACGCTGGACTACAGGCAAGTATCTAATCGCCGTGACGCAGCTTAAAAAATTTATTTCAAACCGGAAGAACAAATATGCTCAAAATAACGAAAAAACAACCAATTTTTACTTTTTAGTGAAATATATGTGTCCTCAGTGTTTATAGCAGCGTGGGACACATATATGACTTTCAACAGCTCAAAAAATGTGTTTTGGTGTTTCGTGACCCTTTAACTGTTTTCTCGCTAGTGAAGCACTCAGTTATTCCACTTACAAAGTCCGCCATGTAAATAGCAAATGTGCTGTAGCGCGAAGCAACTGACTCTTAAAGGGAATGGGAGAAGACTCCGATTGGTTTATTCTCAAAAGACAGCTATAACTCATTAAAAGAATAAGCTTAATCCTGTTAGCCCATGCGCCGCGGCGTAAAATGGAAATCTCCTTCCTTAAAATAGCAAAAGTGTATTCTGACATGCCCTTAATGCTTTTGCGCCCTGCGCTTTGGGCTCTTTGCGCCTGGATAGGGCCCTCAGTGTTATTTGTTTACCAAGGCTAAATGATGAGCAGTGTGAAGTGAGGTTAGACAGTATTCAGTTTACTCTGGGTTTAAAATGACCCGGGTTAACTATTTCAAGTGTGAAACCACAGACAATTTCATGATCAGCCTGACAATCTATGAATCAGGATGTTGTTTTAAGTGGCCATGTCTCTCCCCAGTGTCTCCATTGGGCCTGTGAGTATGTGTGGAGGAGCAGAGAGTGTTTTGCGTCTCTGCCCAGAGGCATGGAGATGCATTATCATGGGAAGCTCAGCGGAGCACATTACCCCACCAGTGCTCTGTCACCGCAGGGCAGTCCCAAACACACCACACAGGTCACGCAACCACAAAAATAGTGCATGAGAGAACAATGTAGACAGAGGAAAGTCTTCATATGTCTGTGATGATGCTAGGACTGTAGGCGGGTTTTTAACCAGGTTCTTTCTATGTCCAAAAAGCTAATGAATATTACAAATATGCACAGTAAAATGTATTAAGTAGCTAGAACCTTTCTATTCCACAAATAGTTCTTTATGGTGGGATTGGGTTCTTTAGATTATCAAAATGTTCTTCACACTCAAAAATTGACTTCTTTGTTGGTACTGATACCATGTGGGCAGAATATCAGCATATAGTACCACATTGTTTTGGGAATCAAATTTGCATTCTGTCATGCAGATCTTTCCTGATTCAATCCCCCGTCTTTCTCTAGCTTCACTTCCTGTCTAAAATACTGTCCAATCAAAATGGCAAAAATAAGGGGTTCTTTCAGGAACTGTTCCCTAAATGGTTCTTCACTGAACCAGAATTGGTTCTTTTATTACTGCACAAAAAAAACCCACAAGTGCAACAAAAAAACAAGATTAAAACAACAAACAAAAAACAATATGTGAAATCGTAAACTGAGTGTGATAATTGTGTATGTATACAAGGGTGTGAAAAAGGGTTTTGCCTTCTGATCTCTTTTTACATGTTAGTCACCATTTGGTTAGGTAACTGTGTTAGTCACCAGTTTCAGATCATCAAAAACTTTAATATTAGTCAAAGACAACACAAGTAAACACACCATGCCGTGTTTAAATTAGGGTTTTTATTGTTAAGAGAAAACAAAATCCAAAACTATAACTTTGCCTGAAAGAGTTTGCACGCTAAACATAATAACTAGTTGGGCCCCCCTTAGCAGCTATAACTGCAATCAAGCATTTTCTATAACATGCTGCAAGTCTGTTACAGTGCTTTTGAGCAAGAACCACCTTTTTAAGGTCATGTCAAAGCATCTCAATTGGATTCAGGTTAGGACTTTGACTAAGGGCGTACTCACACTATGCTATCCGAACCGTGCCCAGGCCCCTTTCCCGGATCGTTTGAGAAGTGTGAGTGCTCTAAATCGGGCTCAGGCACTGTACACTTGGGCGACCCTGGCCCGGTTGGAAGAGGTGGGCCAAAGCACGGTTCACTTGGGCTCAGGTGCGGTATGCTTACAGTGTGAGTGCAAGCGTGCCTGAGCCCGAAACTGAAAGTGAGACGTGACTTTTAAGGGACTGTTTCATATGGATTAATTAATCATTCATACTGTTCAATGAATGCAAACTGTCTTAGATTATTAAAGACGCAAATCCCTCACTTGCACGACAGCTGCGCCTTCAGCAAACTGCCTAATTCCTGCAGCACGAGGACTTTATGATTGTTTATGAGCGTCAAAAGTGGCTGATCTATTCTATGAAATATTAGACTGCGTTTTACCGCATATCAAACAACTTAAACGATATAACTAAAGAAATCTGCACTGTGCTGAGTGAGATCGCGTACTGAACAGTGCGTCATCGATGACGTAAGCGCGCCCAGGCCCGAATGTAATGTGAGTGCGGGCCATCGGGGGAGACAGGAGGGGGGACAAGCATGCTTTGGCCCGGTTCAAGGCAACTGTACATAGTGTGAATACGGCCTAAGCCACTCTAAAGTCTTCATTTTGTGAATGAGACATTTTGTGAGTGATGTATGTTTGACCATTAGTCCATTTTAATCGCAGAATAATGATTTTTGTAGACGTCACGTAAATTAATAAACTTGCAGACAAAACAAAGCAGTAGATAAACAATAGATAAAGATTCTTCATGGGCATAAATTGTCGTGTGAAACTTTTAACAACATTCCACAAAAAGATTCTTAGCAATGGGAAAAGATTCTTTAGATTGATGAAATGTTTTTCACACCAAGAAAAACAATCTCCTTTGGAGAAGTAACAATGATGATTCTTCTATATGGCATCACTGCAGAAACACTGTTTTGGAACCTTTATTTTTTGGAGTCTATATCTGGGTCACTGGTTGATCTGAGACTTCTAGAAAACAGAAGCCACTTCATAGACAGCAAATGATTTGATGTGATGTTCCTGATGACAGTCACTCTGAATCACTAGGTAATACGGTTGCATTTGAAGGATGACAGGCTGAAAGAAAGAACAAGTGTATATGTCTGGGGAAACTCCAAATCTTGCCTCAGTCTCTCTCTTTGGATGGCTGTATTTCTGGACTCAAAGCAAGCAACTCATTAAAAACAGGAACACACAAATTTGTTGTGGAGGGTGGCTGTCTGGCTTTTTCTGCCCTTTAAGCAAAAATTTTGAGACAGTCGCATTGTTCATCCTGGAAACAGAAGACAGCACTTTCATTTTAGTCCAATTCGTAGAATTCATTAGCTGTTAGATTGACACAAAAGCAAAAAGCGCTTTCAAAAGAAGTTGCTCCAAGTAAATGATGACAGAATTTTTAAACAGAAAACATGATACATGGTATCAAGCGCAATACTATAATGTCTAAAATATGCTAAATATTAATAATCAAATGACTTTAAATCAAATGTTTTTTAAGTGTCTTGTGCTCACCAAGGCGCTATTCATTTGATAACAAAAACTGTAATTACAAACGCCTTCACAGACACTTTCAACTAATTTAATTCAACCTAGCAGAATAATAAAAACAGATTTAGCATTTAGATGGCAAGAGTATATCAGAACGCAAGAAAAAGCACGACTTAAGCCAAAAATAATTTCAATTATGCTTATTGTAAATGTTACAGTGCCCTTTCATTTATAATTATTACATTCAGAAGCATTTCATTAAACAGTCACGTGTATTTGCATATTCAGTGTTCATTTTACTAATAAGCCATTGAATGCATTCTAATTGGCGATTTATTACGACGATGTTTAACAGCTTCAAGCTACAAGCAATCAAGAAAATATCAAACTGTAAATAGCAATCAATCTCTCCCACCACCAATGAATAAAAAAAAACAACCTAATATTAGCATACCACCAGCTGCGAGACACATCAATGGCACAGACTACAAGCATGGGCTCAATCCATGCAAAAATACATCAGCGTAATACTCATTCATCAGGAATGAGTGCATTATACATCTACATAGTAATAACGCACCATTCATCATTCTTTCCCATGACCTTGGCACGAGTCCGAGGTCGCAGCACCTTAATCTTATTCATTGTGCAATAAAAGGTCAAGGCTGTAGTCTATTTCATGCTTCATATATTATGATTTACAACATTCATGTAGCATCGTACAGATGAATGCCTCACAATTTCAGTCACTGGATGACTGTCAACAAATAAAGCATTCATTTTAAATGAGTGAATCTATTATTTATAGCATCATGCATTTTTAATGATATAACAGTGTCTTCTGCTCAGTAGGTCAATCGCTATGCACATTTGCAACCCCCTTAAAGGTACAGTCTATAAACACTGAACTGGATACTGAAACAGACAATAATTGAACCACGTTGATTCAAAATTCAAAACAAGCAAGAAAGCAAGCTTCAAAAACAGCTTGGCAAGTAAAGTTTCTGTAAAAGTTTGGTTCACTTTTGTATCACTATTGGTTTGGGCATTTACGTGCTTTTCTGTTGGCTTTTTCATGAAGCCAGCTGAACAAACTATGAATTTCAGATTAAGTATTGAGTTAAAAAAGCTAACCACATGGTCTCATGTTGATTTGTGATATCTTACCCACATTATAACATGGCTCTTTGGAATACTTGTTTCTGATTGGTTAGTCATGACATACATATAAATATAAAATATTGGAAGCGGGTTATCTGTATAGAGTAAGTTATAAATAAACATGCAACAACTAAAGCTTTTTCTTTTTTCCTTTTTCTTTTTTTTTTTTACACATTTTTACCCATTTAACCAAATTGACAATTGGTCAAATTGCTGCTCAAATTTATTTACACCGGCGTTGGACCCCGTTTTGCCTTCAGAACTGCCTTAACCCTTTGTGGCATAGGTACTACTATTATTATTCAGCAAGGTACTGAAAATATTCCTCAGAGATTTTGGTCTATATTGACATGATAGCATCACACAGTTGCTGCAGATTTATTGGCTGCACCTCCATGATGCGAATCTCCAGTTCCAACACATCCCAAAGGTGCTCTATTGGATTGAGTTCTGGTGACTGTGGAGGCTATTTGAGTACAGTGAACTCTCATTGTCATGTTCAAGAAACCAGTCTGAGATAATTCACACTTTATGACATGGTGCATTATTCTGCTGGAAGTAGCCATCAGAAGATAGGTACACTGTGGTCATAAAGGGATGGACATGGTTAGCAACAATACTCTGTGGCATTGACACAATGGTCAATTGGTACTAATAGTGATCTTCTGCTGCTGTAGCCCATCTGCCTCAAGGTTGGACATGTTGTGCGTTGAGAGATGCTCTTTTGCATACCTGGGTTGTAACGCTCCAGTTACTAAAGTAGTGTGGGGGGGGGGGGGGGCTATGTGGAAACATTTCACTTTGGAGATTTCGTCAGAATCCAATCATCTGAAAGAGTATATAAATGGGCCAATGAAATGGCGTCAGCATACACAGCTGGCGCTACTTACAAACAATTTGGAAAATAAGCGCAGCGCGTGCCAAGCTGAGGCATTTATTTCTAGCTGAAGAGCCTTTCATGCCCAACAGCTAAAGGGCAATCATTGTGGCGAAGGAACATAACATTTCCGTTTCACCCCTCGGGAAACGAGGGTTACTTTAGTAGTTTACAACCGTGGTATGCAGAAGAGCATCTCTGAACGCACAACATGTCTAACCTGATTGAACCTTACCTTGTGCGTGAGCACACAGGATGATGAGATTATGCCTTCCCACAGTGCTGCCAGTCACCAAGTCATGGTGAGTGGAGATGGCAGCCTCGTAAACCTTCAGTGTGGAGGGCAACAGCCTGCGTTCCAGCCTATCCTGAAGGAAAGAAAGCACAACGCTGATCTGGCAAGTTCAGGGGTCTTCTCGGCGAGAAGCACATCACTCAGTGAATAGACTCCACTTCAGGGCGTAGGCATGCCTCATAGAGAAAGCTCTAGCCTGAGTGATGGTATTAACCGACACAATCGGAAGGTTGCCCAAGTCTTCCTTGCTGCGTCTAAGGACCACACGTGAAGGTTCCAAAGATCTGGGCGAGGGTGCCAGATGGTGCCCTGTCCCTAAGAGAGGAGGTTCTCTATCAAAGGGATCTGCCAGGAAGGGGCCATCACGAGGAGGAAGAGTTCTGATATCTAGGTCTGGTTGGGCCAGAGAGGCACAACTAGCAAGACCTGCTCCTTGTCTTCCCTGACCTTGCACAGTAACGTTCGCAGGAGAAACAAACAGGTCGACCTGGGCTTCCTTGAAGTATGCCTATATCAGCTGGTCAGACTCGGGTTGAGTCTCCATTCTCCTGGATGTAGGGGCTGCTGTGAGAGCACATCGGCTGCACGGTTGAACTCACCCGGAATATGAATGGCACGCAGCAATTTCAGCTGTGTATGACTCCAGAGGAGCAGACGCCGAGCGAGCTGAGACATGTGGCAGTAAAAGATGGTGGAGAGCGAGAAACACTGCCAACAGCTCTAGGCAGTTGATATGCCATAGCAACTGGGTTTCTTTCCACAGGCCCGCAGCTGCATGCCCACAACACAAAGCCCCCCAGCCTGTGCTAGAAGCATCTTTCGAAACGACAATATGTCTGGACGCCTGTCCTAGAGGCACTCCGGCCTGTAGGAATGCGAAGTCGTTCCAAGGGCTAATTTCAGCATCAGCTCGCTGTGCTCTCCAGAGAGGCGCACTGTCATGGTGACCAGTCCAGCTACAACGCGAGAAAAGAGATCCTCTGCGCGGGGGCGAGTTTGCTCTTTTCTCGGTTGACCTGAAACCCCAATAGGTCGAGGTACTGGAGCACCCTGTCCTTGTGCATAATTAATTGCTCCCACGAGTGAGCTAAAAATCAGCCAGTCGTTGAGATAATTGAGTATGCGGATGCCAGCAAGCCGAAGGAGCGCTAGGGCACCCTCAACGAGCTTGGTTAAGACCTGCAGAGACAGAGAGAGCCTAGATCTAGAAGATCTAGAATTGGCCATAGCCCACCGCTCTTTTTGGGTATGATGAAGTACTGGCTGTAATAACTGCTCTTCATCTTGGCTGGAGGGACTGGCTCGATTGCATCCTTCGTCAGGAGGACAGCAATCTCCTCTTGCAAGATGGTTTATCGCCCAGCCCCGCGGTTGAAGCAGCTCGGGAAAGCACGGCTAACATGTCTGCTTCGGGATCTGACACTGCGCTCACCACACCTCATTAACATGCTGGACCCCCAGACATAAAACACAGTGCTCGTGCCCATTATCCGGGTACAGAAAACCACCGCATCCAGAAACACACGGTCTTGAAAAAGACGCGCTGCACAACGTTGTTCTTTTAGGGAAATTACAACAATACAAACCGCTCTGGAGGACGGACCCAAAGAATGCCAGGCAAGGGAGAAACCCAGCTCGACCGTATACTGCCACGTATCACACACTCTGGACTGGGAGACCGCTTTCTCGTTTTCTCTCTCTGTAGACACAGCTGGAGGAACCCTCATTGCCTCTCTCAGAAGCTTCATGAAAGCATTTGAAGTGAAAAGGATGCACGCGCTGCGCTTATATTTCAAATTGATTGTAAGTAGTGCCAGCTGTGCATGCTGATGCTGCCAACTCATTGGCATTTCATTGGCCATTTTATATACTCTTTCAGATGATTGGATTCTGACGAAATCCCCATAGTGGAAGTTTCCACATAGCATTGGAATTCCCCTCCGAAGGGGAACGAGTGGTTATCTGAGTTACGGTTGCCTTTCTATCAGCTCAAACCAGTCTGGTCATTCTCCTCTGATCTATGGCCTCAACAAGGCATTTGCGCCCACAGAACTGCCACTCACAGGATAATTTCTCTTTTTCAGACAATTCTCTGTAAACCCTAGAGACGATTGTGCGCAAAAATCGCAGTAGATCAGCAGTTTCTGTAATATGCAGACCAGTCCATCTGGCACCAACAATCATACCATTTTCAAAGTCTCTTAAATCATCCTTCCCCATTCTGATGCTCGGTTTGAACTGCAGCAAATCGTCTTGACTCTCAATGCATCGAGTTGCTGCCATGTGATTGGCTAATTAAAAATCTGTGTTAGCAGTTGGACAGGTGTACATAATAAAGTGGCTGGTGAGTGTATACATAATTTTGGTCAGACTAATAAAATGAAAATGAAACTTGCTTGTAAAAATATTTATATTTATATAAGAACACACTTTAAATGTTTTTTTTTTGAGTGCAAACTGTATCTTTTACTCTAATCACTGGAGTCTCTGCTCAAGAATATGACTTTCTTTCAGATGAAATAAACAGATTTAGAAAATATAAATCCATCTCTGCAAGTCCATAATGAATGTCAAATCAAGTAACCTGTATTTCTACAAAGCTTTATACAACACAGATTGCGTCAAAACCATTTTATAATATACAGGCAAATAATAAAAGTCAGATAAAATAGAAGCAATGGCAGAATAGTGACTGAATGCTGGTGTAGTTTTAGTTAGTACAAAATGATTCAGTTCAATTCAATATGAATGCCACTGTTGAAGAACGAGCTGTCCTTTAGTGTATTGTCCTTTAAACGGGACATTCATATTGAACTAGAACCAGTGTAGACTGGCTTTACACAATCTACATTCTATGAAGCAATATAGAAAAAAACGTGACTTGATTTGACTTTCAATAATGTAAAGGACCTTTAAAGTCACCATTTTATGAAAACACAAAGCCTCTGGGCACATTTGGACCAGTATGCACTATTTTTCTTTTGGTTATCAAGGAACCGCTCATACCTATAGATTGTGTAAAATGCTTGATTCAATAGTAAAAAAAAAAAAAAAACAAAAAAAAACAAAACACCATTTTAGAGTTTAAATGGAGAATATAACCTAAAAAGACGTGACCTAAATTATTATTATTTTTAAATGTTTACTTTTTTTAGGACCCCCCAAAAGGTAAATCTAGTAAACAAATTCATATTTACACTTTCACAAAAGTGTTCTTAGAGTGTCATATGAATACAGAAGAACCATATTCTGAAGTCACATGGAAGGTTTTGACAATATGTTTGGTTCCTTTTTTCGACTCAGGATCAATTGCTTTCTATAAAGGATGAGGGAGCTCTCAAATTTAAAGCAAAATCATCAAGAATCATAAAGATTTTCACTTTTGGGTGAACTAACCCTTTAATGACCAAAATAAAATAAAAAAGTGTTACCACAAAAAAAAAAGAATGACAAGACTTTTACTCTTTTTTTTTTTTTGCTCTTAAAAACATGAAACACATAACTATAATACAGAACTGCTTTTGTAGCAAACAAGGTAATGTGTCCGAGATATAGTGTTGTTTTTGGTGTGCTTTTTTATTATAGCTTTAGTCTAGTCTTTGTGTGAAGGTGACATTTAAGTTTTTATTGGATTTAGTCACGTTCATACTATTTTTGGTCTAGTCAGGTTTTAGTTGACTAAGTCTGAGCATTTTAGTCTTATTTTAGTCAAAATCTTCCATGAATATTTTCATCCAGTTTCAGTTGACAAGAACTGACGACATTTATTTTAGTCTAGTTTTAGTCAACGAGAATTGACGACATTTAGTCTTTAGTTAACAAAAATTGATGACTTATCAGTCTAGGTTTCGTCAATGAAATTTATTTTATTTTAGTCTAGTTTTAGCTGACGAAAACCAATGAAATTTAGTCTAGTTTTAGTCAATAAAAATTGATGACATTTTAGTCTAGTTTTAGTCAATGACAACTGACGACATTTTGTCTAGTCGACAAAAACTGATGTTATTTTAGTCTAGTTTTAGCTGACAAAAACTGATGACATTTGGTCCTTAGTTAACAAAAACTAATGACATTTTAGTCTAGTTTTAGTCTACAAGAACTAATGTTATTTTAGTCTGGTTTCAATCAACAAATACTGATGACATTTAGTCTTTAGTTACCAAAAACAGTCAAGTTTTAGTCAATGAAAATTGTATTTTAGTAACAAAAAAAGCTAACCATTTTTTAAAGTACCCCTTTAAAAAAATGTGGGGAACAAAAAAAAAAAAACTAAATATGGTGTCCTACATCCCTTACAGTCTTACCACCCGCAGTTTTGGAGGTCAGCAAGGATTACGGGTGCACACAGACCTGAAAGCGTCCCCTGTGGAGCTGCATTTATCAGAGACGAGAAGTGCACTTTAGAAACAGCCCTTATTCTAATACTAACAGTATTAAAGTCCACGCACGCTCTCCTGAGGCTCTCATCTGATGCGCCCTTGACCCTGCACTTAGTCCTGTTTTCCCATGATGCTTTAATGCAATTCAGAACAACCAATGCAGCCCAGGGCCAAAACACCAACCAAGCCAGAATGTCTGCATGCAGTAGTTGCAAATCACATTTAAAAACGAATGCCTGTGAATGATGCACACAGACAAAACCTATTGGTTAAGAGTCCATTAAATTTGGGTAACCGGATCACAATGATCTGTTGCTTTAAAAGTTAGTAACCAATATGAAAAATGGATTTGATTGTGCCCCACAGGGTGGCAGAGCGAGTATGGGTCGAGCCCTGCGCCTCATTAAATTGTAATAGATTAGTGAGCATATGTCTCGTAGGGAGGCCACACACACTCACACAGATGGCGGTTCACCTGGGCACCAACAGCTCCACAACATCTGCCTGAGATGGAGGGAAAACAAGCATAGCTACAGCACATTTCACTGGACTGAACATTCACAGTGATCATATTGAGAAAAGCTGCTTATAGGCAATATCAGATTATTCGTAATATAAAATGTTATATTATGTAGTAGTTGTATATGTATATATATACACACATCACAACATTTCATGTAGAGCCCTATAAAACCCCCATTTTAAAAAGAGCCCTTTTCCCCTTTTTCATTAATTGATTATACCAAATTCCATTCTTTCAGTTTTCATTTTCCAAGATGACACTTTATTGTCCTTTTATATTTGTGTACATTTGAATAAATTACGCTTTATTAAAAAAACACATCTAATTAACTGACATCATGACAAATTTTAACTGCAACTTATTCAATTTGATTGGTTTAATTTTAGTAGCTAATTTAATTTAGCTAATTTAATTAAAGAGTTAATTTAATTCATAAAATCTAGTTTGTGCAGGTTTTTTGTTCTTTCAGAAAGTCTTAGGTGTTTGTTCACATTTTCTTAGCATCAAATGATTGTTTTAAACATTAAATACATTTCTGAAAGAAATTTGAGTTATTAATAATATAAAGTCCTCAATAAATAATTTATTTTTGCTCTGGAATGTCATTTTTTCTCTGATTTCCCCTAAGACACATGAAAGCTTAAAAATCTATGAAGCACCACAGTATCACTGTGAAAATATCTTCAATCTTGTATTCAATTTTAGATTGAACAAATTATATTACAGAAAAAAAAATCTATAAACACAGTTTAAAAATCAACGTTTAGTACCCGCTACACGTGTCATAAATATGTGCACACCGGTATAAGAATAACTTTCAATCTGGCTAACAAAAAAAGGATAATTCAAGATTATTCAAAAATTATATAGACTATATTTATTTATTAAAACCAACGTGATTCTACTCAGTTCTTGGCTTTGGTGATGTGGAATAGGTTGGAACAGTTGTGATCAGCCCAATTTAAAGAGCCTCTATTTTACATAAAAAAAGATCATATTTTGGTTTTGGGGGTCTCCAACAAAAGGCTGATATGCAAGGTAAAAAAACCCACTTTCATTGTCTTATACTATGCATTTATTTTACCTAATTATCCCAGCGAATTAATCGTTCATCAAAGCTAATCTGCGCTGATTGGAACGATGACCCAGTCTGTTGCAATTAGTCGACTACGTTCAGCGCGAGACAGAGAAATGCCCACTACGGCTACAGTATGAAGTAGCACACAGAGTATGTGAGAGCCCAGTGCAGATATACAATAAAGCAATGGAGTTAAACACCAGCATATTACTCTACTTTTAAACCTAACCCCAAGTAATAACGACACATTCAGTATTAATCCACACAGTAGCAAAAGATGAACTATTTTAAAAATTGACCGCACCGCACGTGTGAGGAACAGCTGATGATGGTGGCCATTGTAACAAACAGCAGAGGGTCACTAATTTAGAAACACATTTAAATCTGTAAAGGAAGAAGCATGCGCCGCACTTTCAACATGGTTTTGGACACAATATGTGAACAGCCCCATACAGATTTCATACAGAGATACAGTACAAGCACTGATCTATAATAGATAAGTGATTACAAGCCACACGGGCCATTACAACTTATAGTACACAATTTAACACATATTTAGCAAACTACAAAAAACAAGGTAACAATTTTAAATCACACTTACATGTCATGATCCAGAGGAAGAAGAATCTGGTCCATATGAACTGTAAAAGTTATTGACAAAGTCCCATAGTCTCTGCTGCTCCTTCATAGCAAACGGCCGGCGAATCCCGTGTTGCAACATACGTTATTGTATCAAAAATCTGAAAAATGACAAGTACAAACACACAACTAATTTGGCTATAATGTGGTATTGTTGTGAAAACGACCTTTAAAACTTTATTCCACGCAGCCGATTCTCCATCTGTCAGTGATTGCATCTTCACATCATGATCAGTCCCGTGATTCCCCGCGTCTCCGCTAGTGTGTGGAGGGAAAGCGCATTCACATTTTACCAAATCTGGAACTACATATTTGGTGATGTACTATGTCGACGTCGATGCGATCAATCAAAAGATCTGAACCCAACTTCATTCATTTATTCCATTATCTATTTCGCTAAAGAATCAAAATTTTTAAACAAGGTGCACTTTCAGATTTAAACCTCAGCTGGATGTTCTCACTCACTTAGTGCTCTGTAACACTGCATGGAAGGTCATTTTCAAAAACCCATAAACAGGGACTCTTTAAAGTCCTGGACACCAAATATGTTTGATTTGATCGGGGAGGCTCCAATGTGTGTTCTAGAACATCACAAGGTGCGAGATTCTATCTTTTCACATTACCAGATATTCTGTGCTGAGAATCGAAGCTGATAGAAGTCATCAGCAAGATTTAATCTCAGATTCTCGGAAGGTGAAAATTGGCCATTAATCGGGCTAAAACTCCTTTAGTCTAAGACCACAAACCAGATGTCAGGCTTTAAACACACATAAGACCTGATGATGACCAACATTTTGGGAAACTTTGGTAAGAATTTGTATGAGAAATTTTTTTATTGTATTTAAATTTTTGAAATTTGTTTATTTTTAAACTAATTTTAAAATGGATGACATTGTTATTCATTTTGAAATACTGAGACTGAGAAGCTAAGCTGTCAAACTTCACTTACCAGACATACCACCAGACTCTCAGCTAGAAGAAGCAAGAGAACCCCCTCATGACTGTGCGCTATATACATATAAATAAATACATTGTGTCTATACAATGAAATTTTATGTATAAGTTTATAGTAAAACGCAACAAAAATATATGTTTAAATAAAAAGTAGACAAGTGCAAGAACTACTAGTCCTGGTACTCGTAAACTTTTTGTGGTCACACAATATATTTTGAACTGAATCAAAATCTTTAGAAAGCCTTGGTGCCTCTATGTGGTCCACTCAAGCCCAATATAAGCCAGACCCTTATAATTACTGCTGAAGTGAGTTGTTGATTATAAAAATGCATTATTCAGGTGCTGAATGCTGATTGGTCTTCAAGGCTGTTGAAATACACAAGTGTGCAGCAGGCTTTGAAAACAAACAATGTGCCACTTATGGCCATTCTGCATTTTGAATAACAAGCCATGTGAATATAAAACCAAAATCAAGACAGCACAATGACATTTCTTTTTCTCAAAATCTTGTTTATTAAATTTAGAAAACACAATTCTGTTAATGGTTCATAACAACAGCAGGAGTAGAGAAATGAAGTTTCAGTTAGGCAGGGAGGGATGGGGGGGCAGGTCAACCCCTGAGTTTAAAAACTGTTTTCCTCATCCTGTGGTCAAAGGTCAACTAACCCCCTGAGAGAGACAAGAGAATGAGGGTAAAAAACCTGGGCAGAGGGTGAAAAATGAGCAGGCATAAACAGAGGGAGAGAACAGTGAGGGGGCAGGAGTCCTCAGAATAGGTGGGATCGTGGGGGAAACGTACAGTCTTCATAGCAAAACTCTGGAGACCTCAGGTAGAAAAGTTGAATTGCAAAGTCATTTGTTGTTCAAGTCAAGGTTATTCCTGCCAAAAGAAATGAAACAAAGCCCCCGAAATGCAGTGTTAACATGTAGTTACGCCCAACCCTGGGAGTGCTTCCATTTTTCTTTCTCATCGAGGTGGCGATGGGGGGTGGAAGGACCTTCAGCATTGGCTCTCAGGAGGGATGAGGAAGAGAAGTGGAATCGTTTGAGGGAAGGGACGGGGTTTCACCACAGACACCAGTAAAACGTATATCAGTGGGGAGTGCAAACATTGTCTTTTCCTGTGGGGACAGAGAGAGAGAGAAGAAAGAAAGAAAGAAAGAAAGAAAGAAAGAGAGAGAACGAGAGAGACTGGGGTGCGATTCAACAACATATCTGTCTGTCAATCAATCAAGCAATTAATCCGTCCATTTTATTCCTCGGTCTCTCTCACTCTCCCTCCATCATTCTCAAGGAGCCGAGAGCGGAGACTCTCGGCTGGGTGACCCAGTGAGAGAAAGGTCCTCTGGGGGAAACACTGTCAGCGTGCAGGCCCTGATGCCACCCAGAGACTCAGGCAGGTCAAACACTTTGTGCCATTCATCCTTCTCGGGGTCATACTTCTGGACGATCTCCACCATGCATCGGTTATTCCATGAGTATCCGCCTACTACGTAGATCTTGTTCTCAAACACCGCCACACCGACGTCACTCTGCCCACGGAGCATGGCTGCGATTGGCGTCCACAAGTCCAGAGCGGGACTGTAATACTCGCAGCTCAGCACGTCATCATAGTCGCTGGTGCCCCGGAAGTGGTTTCCGCCAATGACGTAGAGCCGGTCGCCCACTGTGCACATGCAGTGCAGGCCACGCACCGTGGTCATTGGCGCCTTCTGAGTCCACTTATCAGCATCCGGGTCAAAACACATGAGCTCCTTCTGGAAGGTGTCGTGGGTGATTCCACCTGCACAACAAACCGCACGGAGAGATTGCATCACTTTCTATGCAGAAATGGACACCCATTTCTAGAAGCATTCAATATACAACAAAGAATGAATAATGCATTGTGCGCACACTCAAGGTCTGCCGAGGAAAGAGTTAATATTAAATAATGCATCTTCCAAAACACACAAAGTAAACACACAACCAGGTCTGTGTGCTCACGGAAAGCAAACTAGAAAGGGAAGCGGAGGAAAAAGACAAGAGGAAAAATAAAACAGGACATGTCTACAGGGAGGGCTGAAAATAAAGAGAACCATCCCATCAGGCACCTGGGCATCAGCCAACCAGACCCTCCCTCCTCTTCCTCTCGCTCTTTCCATCCCTCCTGTTTTTGCCCTCTAACTATCCACTCATCCATCCATTCATTCTTCCCTTTACTAAAAGAAGAGAATGATTCACTCACAAAACAAACACACACACACACACACACACACACACACACACACACACACACACA
>CAIGQZ010000427.1:2374103-2393154 GCA_903798205.1 Danio tinwini
ACTGTCATGGTTGGGTTTAGGTAATGGTTGGGTTTAGGTTTGGGGAAATTGTAGATGTTATTAACTGTGACGGTTGGGGTTGGGGAAAGTGTAGACATTAATAACTATGATGGTTGGGTTTAGGGTTGGGGTATGTGTAGAAGTTAATAACTGTGATGGTTGGGTTTAGGTGTGGCGTAGGTGTATACGTTAATAACTGATGGGTACAGCTCCATCTTGCCAACAACATTGTTGTCACATGTGGGTCTCCAAAACTTTAAGTTATGCCTCTACTACAAGTTACACCCCTTCATGTTACACTCCTGTCTTGCAGTCCACAGACAGACCCTAATCGTCACCCATATTTTGTATTATAAACTAAATACATTACTTTAATATATATTTATTTTCAATTAAATATGCTTTCTATTAATATAAAATCAATTTAGTAAATTTCAATTGACACAAACACCAATTTAGGACATCTTGTATTTGACCAAAATATATAAATTTTGCAATGCTAAATAATTACAAATTTTCTAAAAAGTTCTAAAACGAATTTGACTATAAAAACAGAAATCAAACATAAGAAAAAATAAAAATAGAATATATGCATGGATTATATACAGTGTAATCAACAACATAAATTGGAAATCTATTTTCTAATCGCATGCCGTCATTAATATTACACTACAGACATCCAAAATAGTTTTCATGGTTTCTAACACTTGCTTAAACTGACAAGTAATGCTGCCTGAGAGCATTTGGAAACATGGACAGTCTATTCCTGCCTCAAACACAGCACAAGCACATCATGTTGAGGAGTTCAGCACATTATTTAAAGGTTGCTGGAGGGTTGAATGAGAGTTGTCCTTCTCACACTTGCGTAAAAGATGAACGCTAATGTATGGAGAAGTAAATGTGTGTGTGTGTGGGAGCAGAAAACAGAAAGCCTTGAGCAGCATTATCACAGCTTGCTATACATGTATGTGTGTGAGAGAGAGATCACACTCCTCCTACATACCTCAAATGTTCATTATCACACAGAAACACACTTCTCGGATTCATATCATCACCACATCTCTCTCTCTCTCTCTCTCTCTCTCTCTCTCTCTCTCTTTCTGTTTATCATTTCCAGTGAAAGTAGGACTTATCTCTATAAAGCAGGATTTGAGCTGCAATCCTGTAAAGTGAGCATGTGATGTAATCAACCCGGCACCGGGCAGGTTAACACCCAGTGAGTGAGTGAGTGAGTGTGTGTGTGTTTCTCTATTCAGAAAAGTTAATTCATTGCAGTCTGAAAGTGTGTTTGTGTGATGGAGGAAAAATACACGGATCTTTTAGAGGATCAGTGTGTGTGCGCGTGTGGTGAGAACATCTCATTCTCACCCTCCAGATATTTCTCTTCCCGTTAGCAACACCTTACCAGCTACCTGATCTGTGAAAGTCTGTTGGAGAATGAGGACGTGTGTTTGTGACTAAATTTGACTTTTTCTCTCATTTACACACACATTAAAATTGAAGTGTGTTGCTTTGTTTAATTCTTTTTGATTTTATGAAATGAAAAACACCAAATATGAACAGAAGACGAATCAAATCTCAACTGAATCAAAAGCCTGTGGTTTTCTTTTTTTGTGGTGGTCATCAATTATTTCTAAATTATTATTTTTTTCTATTGATCGAGTTTGTATTTTTTATTGATATACAGACATGGGCTAAATTGTTGGTATCCTTAAATTTTGTCCAGGCCAGTTTTATTAGTTTGTTTTTTTCAATGCCTCTGTTGAACAGCAAATCAAAAGCCATATCTGATTTTTATTAGTTTATTTTCAGCGGTTTTTGATAAATCATTACTTTTTTTTTAGATTCAAGTTATTTCAGTGACCACTGTAGTTTGACTTTATTCAGTGGAATGGTACCAACAATTTTGCCCACGTCTGCACATTCTACACTACCATTCAAAGATTTTGGAGTCAATAATATATAGTTAAAGAAGCTAATATTTTATTCAATGAGGATGCATTCAATTGTATTAAATACTTTTGTTTTGACATTTCTACTGAAAGAACCCTGAAAATAAAGTTTAACAGTTTCAACAAAGCAAAAATGTTATCAACACTGATGATAAGAAATGTTTTTATTGGATTAATTCCTAAAAAAGAAAACAAAAACATGACTTTGAAGATGACTTCTGAAAAATCAAATGTCAAATATAATAAATTTTAAAGGTGCTGTATGTAAGTTTTTGACTCTTCTAAAGCATAAAAATAGAATATGTTTGCAGATGTTTAAGAAACATGCAAGTGAATATTCTTGTTCATCAGAAAAACAATGCTGAAGTCAGATATTCTGCTTTGAAAATGTGCGTTACCTATCGAAATGTCTTTGTTTTGGTTCTTTTAACCCACCCGATGACAGTTTAGCTCATCATATTTCAGCACCCCGGGTTGCCTTGTTGGAAAACAGTGTATTTGATTCATTTAGTCAAGAAGGCTCACAAAATGTGCATCCACGACCGAAATGCGACCTCTAGTGGACAGTAGCAGACTCAGAAATAAGACGCAGATTCAGAGTTCCACACAAGGTTACTAATTAGCAAATAAAATAAATATAACAAACGTAAACATTAGGTGAGCAGGTTACATTGTAACCCCGTGTCCTAACAACACACTACGTGACGAGATTTGCAGTGATAAGCAATTTGGCTGTTTGCACCAGACGAAACATGACAGAAATGTAAATACAGCCATTCAGAAGCACAGAATAGTGCACTTACTGCACTCCAACGAATTGGTAAGGTTTATAATCTAATTAATACATATTAAACCTTTAAAATTATTAAATGTAGATGCTGAATCACTGAAATTTGTTTGCCCTGACATTCACATACTCTGACACTGACTAATTTTAAACAATTTATTTTATTTTTATGATCTGAAGTGAACTATTTGCTGCTGCTTTCAGTAGGATGGCAATAAATGTCATGTAAAATGGCATTCAAACTTACATTATTAGCATTTAACACATATGGTGTATCTGAGGTGATCATTGTCAGTTTTCTGTTGTTCACCTGCAAGACATAGAAGCCATTTCTAAAATAGAAATTTCAACTCCTTTTAATAAGAAAAATATTCCTTCTATAGTGTGCCATTGCTTTTATTTAGAATATGGTTTAAATCAGCTTTTAGGCTCGAGAGTCAGGCACACTGCTATTGGTGTCATCTATCTGGCAACCTTCGCTTGCATTTGTTTTGAACCAGGTGCGCAATGCCTAGTTCAACCACTGGGTGTCAAACTTACATACTGCACCTTTAAGAGACTAATTATAAATAACCTTAGTGACCTCAAACATTTGAACAGTAGTGTAACACACACACACACACACACACACACACACACACACACACACACACAGATAGCAAACACACAGGTGCATGACAGGTACCTGAAATGTACATGTATCCTCCGTAAACAGTGCCTGCGTGTCCATAATGCGGCTCGCTCATTTTGGCCACATACGTCCATTCATTTGTCCTGGGGTTATAACACTCTACCGTTGCTGGAGAAAGACAAGAAAAGGGGAAAAGCTGAGTTAGTGATAGAAACAGGGTCTTGAATAAAAACTGATTTTGTGTGATTAGAATAAGAGAACTAAATAGGAGTTTTTCTACAGTACTTATGCATTACTAGCACACACGCACACAAAAACCATATGCTCCACTGATTATTGTCCACAGATATAAACCATTACTAGCTATAACTGAGGCGTTTATGTGATATGAAGCAATAAAGTCGCTCCTGCACAGACACCTCTACTTCACCTTGTTTAATATTCAGAGAAATGGCTCTCTTATCTAATCTCTGGAAATCAGAAGACCTGCTTTTCTTAAGTTTTATAAAAGTATCTGTCCGTACATATCACATCACACAGAGGAGATCTGATATAGGCAGATGATGCATTATTAATATACAGGGCTCTTTATCTCAAGTAGACTGAGGATGGTGAAATCGTAACCCAATTCAGTTTAGGGCTGTGCAATATGACTATACATATATGTAGGGACAAATTTGTTTTGTGGTGTCTCAAAATGCATTGTTTACAGTAATACTTTTTCATCATTTATATGAGTGCAATATTACATGCCATTAGAGGGATGCAAACAGAAACATGAATAACAGTAATGTGAGAAAGTTGCAATCTTCAAAGGGCAATGTTTAGATTTTGCATTTTATTTTGCAATATATTTTATTTTTATGAAAAATCTGTAAGCGTTCCTTTTTGTAAAGGGTTTTGTATTTTATTAATATTTATTTAAAATGGCTACATTTTTAATCAAACATGTGTCCTGAAATTTTAAATAAAGTGAGAAATTTCATTTCAGATATGATTGAGTACATTGAGTATATACTTTAAAATGTAAAAAAAAAACTTTACATGTGGTCTTCATATAAACTATTAATTGATTATATTTACAGAAATGGTACTATATTGTGATATATCATTATCAGGACATGAGATGACTTATATCCTGATAAAAGACTTATAACCTAGCCCTAATTCACTTTCTGTTCAGACTGCATCGGATTGTGTATGTCCAGCAGGGATGTAACTGTACACAAAAAAAGGTGGCTCAGAAGGCAGCAGTTTTGAAGTATTAGTTTAAATGCTCCTTTGATTATGTCTTTTGGTAGTTGATAAAGTAATTACATAAAATTTGAGATGTAATCCATATAGCATTTCATATTGATGATATTAAGGAATGATGGATTAAAGTTTGTTAAAATGACTGTATCTTATGTTTTTCCATGCATTTTCATCCATTTCTATGTAGTGCTGCTTTGGCCTGTGATCAGACTGTTAAAGTCTATCAGGATCCGAATGTCTCTCTCTGGCTGCATCTGTTCTCTGATCTCTGTTAAGGTTTCCTTTATAGTGTAAAGTTGCTGCAGTGCACTTTGTATGCGAATCTGGACAGAGAGCAGCCAAACTGAAACCAAAAACTGACCAGTTGCCATTCTTTTTTTGCCAGTTGATTGGTGCATACCTAATTAAAATGCATAAATTTGGCATTTTATTTCATTATTGTTCCTCTTTGTAACAGTTTTTTTATTTTTTATTTTTTAACAGACCACTTTTACTGGCTTTTTCTTACTGTTGCCTTGCTTAATTACAAAATTACAAACCTTACCATATTATTTATGACTGCAATAAGACTGCAAAACAAAATACATTTTAGGGTTTTGATGCAAAGTAAAATATAAAAAAGATGGCAAAAAATCATTTGAGAAATCGACTCTTAAGATTTTCCAAATTCATCTCTATTCTCTCTTGAATCGATTCAGAGATTAGTTTTTAAACCACACATGGTGTTCCAGGCTAGTTTTTAACCATATACTTAAATGCTCACATGGAAAAGAACTTGTGCATTTGGAGATTGTGCCAATTTTACAGCTGATAAAAACATGTTTACCGCCTGATAAAAAAGATGGTTTTGGTGCATATAGCTAATATTACCCTTCAAGACAACTGTGAGGGGGGTGATTTTTTTTTTAGAACTCATCAGTTTCTTTTTTATTAAGTTATATTAAGTTTGGGGTGTGGCCACTTGAATGATAGGTCTAACTGGTTGCCATCATGTCATTCTGACTGATTAGCCGCTGAACTCGGCATATATATCATATATATATATATATATATATATATATATATATATATATATATTTTTTTTATGTGGCTTTACACAGTCAATTGGAATTATTTCCTACAATTATCAGATAATATGGTGCTGTGTGCACTTAATTGTGCTCACAAACCATTCAAGTTACCTCCATTTCCCAGGTGAGTGAAATTATATACTTGTATATAATAAATATCTATAAATGTATTTATAATAAATATCTATAAATGTATTTATGATAAATATATATATATAAATGTATTGTATCTATAAATGTATTTGTTTTATTTAAGAGAAATTATCATTTATAATTTTTGTTAGACCTGTAATGCACTCCAAAATCTGACAGATTAATTAGCTATTGGCTATAGAACAGTTATCTGAAAAGTTGTTATACAGTTTTATGCCTGGCTTTCATAAATGGCCTTACATTTACTAACATAGACTCTATTTGAAATATTTGGAAGTAATTCGCGTTTTCCTCCTGTAGAAAAACATCATAAGAACAATGCTTAGTGGCTCAACGTATTATATCAGTGTTTTAAAAGACTAAACACTTTATTGATATAGTACATAGCCAAGCCCATGTGGTCAGAACACAAATAAGTCTGTATCTTCGCTCACGCTCCGCCTCTTTGCCCTTGTTTGATATCCGATGAACAAAATGGCGACGATTGGCCACACCTATTTG
Organism: Danio tinwini; assembly: GCA_903798205.1. Classification (NCBI taxonomy): domain Eukaryota; kingdom Metazoa; phylum Chordata; class Actinopteri; order Cypriniformes; family Danionidae; genus Danio; species Danio tinwini. The sequence continues at coordinate 2,380,452 of CAIGQZ010000427.1, forward strand.
TAGCTTCCTTTGCACTCTTCAGAAACCTATGGGTGATGTCACAGATACTATGTCTATATCTTTTACAGTCTATGGTAAAAACTGAGCTTAGAATTCATTGAAGAGAAAATATGCATTTAGAAAATCTCAGAAATAATACAGAATTGATTTCTCATATAACTACTTTACCACAGCTCTGTAAAAAAAGTAAACAGAAAACTGGAATCAAATCTAAGCACATGTACAACTGGAATTAGGAGGTACCAAAAGATTCCCACCGCTACTAATAAACACAGACAGCCCGTTTGCCAATGTTGATCGACTACAGAAGAGTCTCTGTCTGTTCTGACTGATACGCAACCAAAATTACAACTCTCTGAGCTTAAAAAAAACCCTTTATATAATGAATGAGAGAAAAAGCACCACTGAGAGTCTGTCCTATGATCTATGATCAGAAATATCACTCACACAGCAAGCATTCACACTCAATATCCAAATATTCATGAGCCCACACAGACACATTTTAAAAATAAGGTCATGCGTTTTCATAAATATGGACCAATGGATCCTGATGGGTAAGTCAAATACGAAAACAGCCGGTTGCTGGATATTAGCATTTTCGGTTTATGAGCCAGTCACACACTGAATATTACTTGTGATATGAGACAGCAGGCAGACTCCTCAAACAGTACGGGGTAAAAAGATTAAATTAAACTCAAAGCAATAAATTCCACTTGACCGTCAAGCTGGTGGTTGCTTTAGAAAATTGGGCGACTGAATGCTAGGGGCTTGAGCGTCGTCTGATAAACATGAGAAAGGCCAGAGCGACTGCATGTAAATTATATACAGAGGCATGCAATTATGATTTTGTGCTTTCCTCTCTCTCGCTGTGGAACTGAGCGTGTCCGAGTGTGTGTTATCAAAGCTCAGTAATGTGACAGTCATCATTGGCCTCGTGTGGTCTGTGATAAAGGAAGGTTGTGTGTTTGTGCATATAGTTAAGAGAAATGATGACGGGAAGGTCATTTTTGTGTGTGGACACAAGCATGTCCCGCTGTTCTGCTTTTGCTATGTGGAGCTGCTCCTGCATTTTAATTACCCATGTTCCAGTGGGTCATTCGCCCTGTGAGAGCCTTCATCTCCATGTTAAGCTCCACCTTTGCCTGATCCGCTCATACAAGCATAGCTGCTAGAATAATAACTATGAAGCAAATTGTGCCAAAGGCAGGAGAATTTTTTTTAAGCGACCGAGAGGGGCTGCATGAGTATGTCTCCAGCAAACTGACATAAACCCTGTCTACTGTTACTATTTTCTGCTGAAAGCTCTTTTTGCTCCAAATGGCAATTTGTTTTTGAGTTTCACGGTTGCTCCATCCATGCGCATCACTAATGATTCCTCACTCATCTGCCATTTTCCACCCTGACTTCTGTAGTGATCTAATTTCATTTGTAATGAGTATCATATATTTATGTGCCTGAACAATCAGAGGTGGAAAAAAAAGAGATTGCTATATGTCTTATGGGAAAGCATTTGCATTCAAGTGTAAATAATTGCAATCAACAAATAAATATCAAATGACAAAACAAACAGACTTCAGTTACAACAACAAAAACCATAAAAAAATTAATAAAAAACAATGTTTTGGGCACTTAATTATATCAGTTTTGCAAAAAAAAATGTTTAAAATTGCATGTTTTTGAAAGTGGTAAGGTCTTATAAGAACTATATATATTTTTTTAAACTTGAGGAAATGCATGTGAATTATGTGTTCACACTATATTCACCTTACTCTTCACGTACGAGCGGGCACAGCCATTTGAATCTTTTTGGCTCAAGACTTCTGGTCTCATTCACCTCCATTATTTTTTAGACGTTAATAACAGCTTATTATGCTGCTTGATGTTGCAAACTGATATTTTCTTATTATATCATTCTGTTTTGTCTGTATAGTCATGAACACACTTGTTTGTAGAGCAAGTAGTTTGACCGTTTTCTGCTGTTTATTATTCCTAGTCATTTCTCCCATAGGCAGTTAAATCGAGTGCATTTTTGCATTGAAGAATAAGGTCAATAGGCCTGTCACTGTTATTAAACAACATCTAACGCGGTTATTTAATATAATCACGATTGATCAGACGACCACAATAACTGCTTTTCCTTTAATAGCCACAAAGGGGGGATATGAAGAAATAAAGAGGAATCCTTCCAAAGGCATTTGCATTTTATTTTCACTTTCGTAAATTGCGTTGGTGTAGCATTTCTCTACTTAGCACAAAAAAAAAAAACACAACTACTAACAACTATAAAAACACCAGCAATGCCAACAACTTTTTGTTAAGAAAGTAGCAATGAATAGCTAAAGTAGATTTTTTCAGTAACAAATCTTCCTAACTAGGGCTGCACAATATTGGAAAAACCTGACATTGCAATATTTTGTTTTGCTTCGATATACAGTATGCCATATGAAAACAATTTCACCAGATGGCTTGAATAGCTCTTTTTGTAAAAATCATTCATTTCAATCAAACATTTTTTTTCAGTTGTGTGCTTGTTACATGTGGCCTTTGTTTTAGGCTAGTTTGTTGTGATTTTGTTTCTAAAGGCCGGGACACACCAAGCCAATGGTCGGCTATAGGGAAGTGTTGGTCCGGCTGTTTGTGTTTTGTCTTTGCACATTTTATATTCTAGTTTCCCTTTGTAAAACGAGAAAACAGACTACTGCCCCCTGCAGGTGCGGAAAGACACTGCCTTTCAAGCAGGAGGAGAGAGTCCGTTCTAGGATTAGATCTCTTGTTTGGTGAGTTCACGTACAACTTTTTTGGTCCAACGGGATCAAACACGAGCTGACAACACAGTTGGTTTTCGTCAGGGGTGTGCCCTGGCCCTAACATTAACAGAATAAATATATTCTTTAATAATTAAAAAGCATGAGAAAGCTATAAAGAAATCTAATACATAGTAATTAATGTAAATCATATATTTAACATTTAACTTCATGTTTGGATTTTACAGATAAAAATAATATAATCAACTATATTTATAACATTCAACATGTATTAAAAATATAGCAAAAATATATTAATTTTGAATCATTAAAATGAAATTTCTATCCAAGGTTATCATACCATCAGAATCTTATACTGGCCCATGCTTAGCCTTGAATAGCTCTATTTAGAAAGAATTTATAAAGTTCAATTGATAAGACGTAGAGTAGGAGTGAAATCCATAAAATATAATAAGATATTACGATCATAGTTAAATACAACAGAGAAAAGATACACATAAAATAAATAGTACTTTATGTTTTTCTTGAGATTGAGTATTGCGGTATAGAAATTGAAGAATCCCATCATCTGTAAAATAACACTGTATAGTCTTCATTGCATGAGTAATTTAATTTAATTAATTTATGTTAAACGTACAAATTTTATAATTCTTGTGCCTGAATAGCCTGAAGTGCTTACATAGGCACAGACCTTAAAACACTTGTACATTTTAATGAACTTTCACTCTATTATTAATGAACTTTCCAATGACATGTCCTGAACTCTGGTGCCTGATAAACTATGATACAGACTAAACATTCTAAATCTGTGATGTGACCATTGCAGATGCACACATTTTGATGTCAATGTTGAAACAATGTTTTATGTAGTCTTAACTTTTCATTATTTTTGCAAATTAATGTGAATGGGGATCATTTCAAGAAAGTACTCTGTTGTTGTGTACTGTAAGCATACCCTCATTTCCTCCTACTAAATTAAAAGGACAGTTCATCATTTACACTTTACTTGTTCCAAACCTGTTTGACTTTATATCCTCTGTTAAACACAAAAGACATTTTGAAGAAAGCTGGAAACATGTAACCTTTAATTTGCATAGTATTTGTTTATCTTACTATGGATGTCAATGGTTACAATAGTTCAGCTTTCTTCAAAATAGCTTCTTCAGCGTTCAACAGGAAAAAAAAAACTCTTAAAGGGTTGAAACCACAGAAAGATGAAAAAATGGTGAGTTCATTTTCCCTTTTGGATGAACTCTCCCTTTAAGGTGTCATGATTAACCAACTGTTCATGCAAAATGAATGTCACCATGACATGGAAATTCACCCCAGCCACTTCATAAATGAATCTTTTTGATTGGATTGTGAACAATTCATCCATGCACACGTTTCTTTTTCTTTTTTAAATTAAATGTCATTTTCATCAAAATCTTTGTGTGACATTTGCCAGACTCCTCCGAAAACGGTCTTCTGAAACATTCAGATCTGCCTCTATGTAATCAACAACCAGCCAACAAAACCAAATACAAAGCAATTGTCTTTTTCAATAATCCATTTCAGATGGATGTCCAATCAATACATGATCTGCCATTACTTATGCTACACTGCAACTTCAAATTTTAGGGTTTTGCACTCAGTATTCAATTCACAAGACTAAAACATAATGGGTCAATGCAAACCATGTTCTTCCTGACTGCATATTAATCAGTATTGAATGTAATCTGTGTTGCATTTTTTTAACCTTGCATAATATAGAGCACAGTTCTGAAGATGGAGGGGATGTCAAGCAACCCATCCATGTTTTACAGCCTACACTGACAAAGAAAAATCCTTAGATTTACTTAAATGGTTGTAAACAATTTGTTTGGGCTGAATTTAAACAAACAAATTAAGTTGTACATTACAAAATTTAATTTGTTTGTTTCAATTTAACAAATATAAATGGTTTGCAACAATTTTGCAGACAACATTTTTTTCAGTTTACCAAGCTGAGAGCCACTGACACTATTAACAACACCCTTTAGGGGGCAGCACTGCTAACAAACCAACTTGCAGGATCTTCAGGATCAAATCTTTCTATAATTTACAAAATACCAAGACATTTGTTAGCATGTTAAAAAAATTTTAAATTTGAGGCAGGGGGTATCCACATACAGTTAGTACTTCGAAAGCGCTCAACTTAAATGCAAAGATTCCCCATGAATAAAAATTGAGTCATTTACTCATCCTGGACATATGACCTTCTAATGTTACATGACCTATCAGAAATCAAAATGACTGCTCATCCATCCATATAATGGCAGTAAATTGACCTGGAAAAATTTGATCGATTATAGATTTTGAATGTCGATTTCGATTACTTTTCGATTAATCACCTAGCCCTAAGCCATTGAAACCTTATTGGTTCAGATTGGAGACTTCTGATTTCATGCACTGGATTTTCAGTGGTAAAAACAGCTTGTTAAGGTGTGTGATGTTGCAAACTAGAAATTTCCTGAATTGTATTATTTAGATTTTTTGTATTGCCATAAACACAACTGTTTGTAGAGCAAGTTGTTTGATTGTTTACTGCCATTTACAATTCCTAGTCATTTCCCCACAGGCACATCAATAGAAAGTTCTAAAACAATCCCAAAAACAAGCTTACTTCCACACCCAACCATTTGTAAAACATGACTTTTTTTTGCATAGAACCATTCTTTGATACTTTTGCATCTTTATTAATAAAGATTAGCACTGGTCACTATTCAATAATCACGAGCAAGCACAAATAGGATGTTAAAAAATTCTGCTTTTGTCGTTTTAATACAGAAAGAAGGCAATGTGGTGTTAAAACAACACCAGGGTGAGAAAATGAGGGCTTAATTTTGGGTGAACCTCCCCTTTAATGTTATATTTACAAAACATGTCAGCAATTGAAGCACAGCATGTCTCTTAGAAATCTGTTCCCTGCTGTGCCACTAAAATCCCTTCCTGACTCACCCAGTTCTCCTGCAGCGTTCCTCCCGCCCACAGCGTATAGATATCCTTTGAGCGCGCTCAGATGAAAGAAGGTCCTCTTCTCATTAAGACATGCCACCTGAATCCACTTGTTATACCTGGGGTCATAGCGAAACACGGTATCCACTGCCGTTTTACCTTTTGTGTCATAGTTACTCTGTCCACCGACCACATACAAAAAGTTCCCGATCACTGCGATGCCATGCTGGTAGCGCGGGGCATCCATGGGTGCCAGTGCCTTCCATTCATGTGCTTTCTCGTCAAAAAGTCGCAGCTCTTTGCTAACAACCAGCTGTTGCCGTAGCACGCCCCCTAGCGTAACTAAATGGGTATTGTCCGAACGGATCGCAGTCCGTTCCGACTGCATCACCGGCTGCATGTATGGCATCATCTGGTAGTTGCTGGCTTCTAATAAAAGGTTAACACAAGTATTGTCCGTACGCATGAAATCAACAGTCTGTACGTGGTTTATAAGTTCCGTCGGACTCATCAGAGGAAATCGGATATTGCGCATTAGCTTGGCGGCGTATTCCATGCGGCCTTCTTCATAGCGTAACCAGCGGCACGCTGATTTGAACAGGTCCAATTCACTGCAGTGTTTTAGACTGTTAGAGGAGAGAACAAATGCTAGACGCTCGAACGGAAGTTTGACAAACTCGCCAGTGCCGAGCAGGGAGGGAAAATTCTTCAGGATGAAGTTGTTGACGTATTTGTCCACTTCGGTGAGGTTGTAAGTATTGGCGATGCGTCCCACCTCCACACAGTTATCCAACGACACCTAAGACAGAGGACAAACTTTGCGTTAGTGCTGCAAAACACATCCTAGAGTAAAAGTGCTCTCATTTGAAAGTGTCCTACCCCAGAAATGAGAAAGACTTTGCAGAAGTCAAGGACAGGCAGGATCTGGAGAAAGCTAGCAGCCTCAAGGGTGTCCTGAAGATTCTCCATGTTGAGAGAGAGTTTGGCTGTGTAAATGAAGTCTATAATCTTCTTTAGCCCTATTCGATTCACACCATGCAGCTTTATACACATCAAATCCTGCTCTTTCATTCCACCTGAGGAAACAAAAAAAAAAGGAAAGAGGGGGATGAGATGACAGAGGGAAGAGATAAAAGCCAGAGGAAATCAGTGCAAGGAAATATTCAGACAAAACAGATATAAAATAGGGGGAAAAGTGCCGATAAAGGGAAAGGGGAAGAAAGGAACGGGGGAGGGATTGGCGAAAAATGTTGCAAACGAGCGGATCAAAGGCAGAGGAGAGAGTGACAAAAACAATATGGAGAACGAGAGAAAGAGGAAAAGAGAGAGGAGATAAGTGAGTCTTACTGCAAGCTGTCACCAATTCTCTTTACCATGATAATGAGCCACTTATTCAAGAGCCACGTTTGAAATAAATCAAACCACTTTCATTAATTCAGATGCGTTTTCGCAACTATACCGAGATGGAGAAAGAAAGAAGGAAGAAGAGAGAGCAAAAGGGATAAGTAGAACACAAGGGGAGAATGAAAGCAAGTAAAACAGACAGCAATTATGGGAGTCTTGCAATGCTGAAATGCTCATGACACACACACACACACACACACACACACACACACACACACACACGATTTTGACTACGTGACCCATTACATGATCAACGGAGACGGTACATTTCTCAGCTAAGAGATTTGCTTTTTCCAGTAGAATGCTGCATATGACTTCACATTATCACAGTCAACCTAAAAAAAAATTAACCATTACTGTTTAACATTAAAAACGATTTGAGTTTCAGCATTGTCAAATGTGATGGGCACTGTAAGCTGATGCACATAAACAGACATGGATGAGCTTTCTTAAGCCCTTATTTAATAATAACAATGTAAAGGCTAAAACTGTTATTTTATCATAATAGCGTTATGAACAAATTCAGGTATCTTTGATCTGTGACAGAGAAGCTTGGTTTATTTTCCAGCTGCAGTTACTGTTCATTTTTAAGGAAGTGCTGATATCTTTTTGATAAAATTTTTAATACACCGTTGTATTTCAATGTAATATTTTGAGGTTCCCTTTAACATCTTCAGTGAGCATTTACATTCAGTAGAAAAAAACGATAATCACAATATAGAGATTAGCCATAAAAGAAGATAAAACTAAATAAATGTTGTGCATGGGCTCAGGAACATTCATGCAAGGGTTTCAGATTTTTCTTACTATTATCAATACCGAAAACAGTAATGTTTTGTGGAAACCACGTTAAGCAATTTCAGGATTTTTAGTTGAATAAAAATTTCAAACATTTTTTGTAAAGTTATAATTGCCTTTGCTGCTTTTGGTTAATTTAGGCTGCTTTCACGCTTGGTTAAATTGCTTGGAACCGAACCCAAGTTCGATTGTCCCTCCTTGCCACCTTCTCGGCTGCTTTCTATTCACACCGTCTTTTTTCCTACTGAACCCTGGTATGCTTGCGTCATCGAGCTGCTGTTGTGTGTATGGCTGTTGCTAAGTGACGGCCACGAAAGCAAAGTGCCAAAATGGAAAGACGTAAGCTTATTGCAGTCATTCTGCTTATACTGAATCTTTTGGCTTTGGACATACAGAAAGTGACTCGGGTCCATCTGCCGCAAAATTATTATAAACGTTCAGAACATAATGCAGAAGCTGTTTTTGGAGGAGACAAGCAGACATTATCACTGTGCTTGCCCTGGCTCTGTCCCCCTTGTCACCAAGGTACAGTACATGATACACAAACATACACGCACACGAATGAACGTTATGAAAATGATAGTTTGTTGTACTGTTGGCGGTTCACCTCAGTTATTTGGTACGATTAAATTCATACCAGAAGTGATCCAGACCAGAGTTCACGTGAATTGTACCCCAGACCACCTCTTTTAGGCAGACTCGGGTACAGTTCACGGGTGCGAGTTTAGAAGACAGTGTTCACACTAGCTAAACGTACCAAACTCTGACGTCAAACAAACCCGGGTGCGGACCAAAAGTGCTAGTGTGAAAGCACCCTTAATAAATCAATTTAATTAATGGGTAAGTTCACTTAAAACAATCTATGTTGTTAAAAAAAACCTCAAATGAAGATATTTTAGATGAAAATCTGAGAGCTTCCTCATCCTCCATAGACTAAAACAATACATAAAAAACATCCTCAAAACATAACATATGCCTTCAGCGGTTCAATCAGAATATTATCAAGCTTCGAAAATACGCTCTTATGAATGCGTGCCCTATACAGACACTGAGGAAAGAAAACAGTAGAATAAAGTCACTATTTTTTGTTTTATGACCACACAAAAGTATTCCTGTAGCTTGACAATAATCTAATTGAAGGCACAGAAGGCATGTAGTCTGTTTTGAGGATTTGTAAAATTTTTTTGGTAATTTTCTGGACTGTAAAGCTCTTGTGACCATTGCAGTTAAAGGTGAGTAAGCTCTCAGATTTAGATCTAAAATATCTTTATTTGAGTTCTGAATATGAACGAAGGACTTTAAATGACATAAATGGTAAGTAATAACATTATTTTCAATTTTGGATGAACAAAGTCTTTAGATGTTTGGCTAATATTTAATTATAATCTTATGACTCATATTTAAATCAGGAAGGATTTAATTAGCAAAGAAAACTGTACAGTAGTGAAGTGAATATTTCCTGTCATAACACCATGATTTAAAAACCACACTCTGAATTCAGAAACAAGATCCATAGATGAATTGATTTTCCCCCAGCTCTAGTAGTGAAATGGTGTAAGCCTGCAGAAAGACTATTCCCTGTACGCGCTGCTCCTTCATAATTGTTTAAGTGCTCTCTCATAATAGTTTTTGTGTTAAAAACTCATCCAGGGGTTGGCAGTATGCTGTATTAAATGGCATAATTATTTAGGGAATAGCTGAACTCAATTCAAATAATGAAATGAAGTCCTTTTCATTGAAAAGATAATCTCTGAACAAGCTTTCCCAAATAACCCTGAGCATATCCCTTGCTGTCTTATCTTTTTTCACCTCACTGGCTTTGTTCTTTCTTCCCAAGAAACAAGAGTGTTTCTGAGAGACGGGAAGGGAGGGGGAAGAACGGACGGAGAATCACGAACATTCAGAGCTCTGAGCGAAAGTTTCCAGTGCAACTAAATGAGACTGACATGCTACTGATTTTTACATGATTAACATAAGGAGATTTCAGGAGACATTCGTAAACACAAACAAAACCTAGTTTTGATGTTCTTACAGTAAAGTTCAAAACATTTTATGAGGAATTTTTTTTCCAAGGCAAAAACTATTTTAGGCTTTTTATAGATTTTTTTCACACTAATGAAAACATGCAAAGTACACCTTTAAGTGTTTCTTTTCTTGCACTATCAACACACACACTTTTCTTGCACTATCAATACAATACATATTGTTAAAAGCTGTTTTCTCAAAATGAATTTATTCTCCTGCATTGAGCCGTAAATTTCCTCACTTCAGCACTTTCATACACCTGGGGCTCTATCATACACCCACTGCAATAAGGCGCAACACAAGTTTGATGTGATTTGTTGCTATTTTCAGACCAGCGCAACTATTATTTTTACATTTTGCACCACGTTTTTAAAACGGCAAATCCATTTGCGCCACTTTGTGGACTCATGGGTGTTCCAGTCTAAAAAGGAAGCGTGTTAAGGCGCATTGTTAACGTGTTGCTTTTTTGAGGAACTGCAATAGACTGCGTCACTGACCAACTGAAAGCTGGTCTAAAACCCAGTGCAGATAGAGTTAGTTATGCACCTATGTAGGTCCAAACCGCTTACACATTGCTTAATATGCACAGGATGTACAGAAATATACAAAAATCTTTACATATAAAAAAAAATAAAGGATTAAAATGTAAAAAAAATATTATTTTCTACATAAATATAAAAACCACTGCCTCCATGGCTTCTTCATGTCGGGGGACTTTTTTCAGTTTATTCATGACAATTTGCATTTATATAATGTTATTATTATTAGCAGTTAGGCATGGGACGATAACCATTTTGAAGGTATACAGTGGTTTGGAAAAGTCATGTGGTGTGTTTGGATATACAATAACTCAGTTTTCTTAACACACATTTTTATTATTGTTTATTTATCCGTTTGCTGGAATTTAAAACTGAATTTAGAAATAGTTTTGAAACAAATCTTTGCTCCTAACAAATTAAATTAAATATGTAGGCTATTCTTCAGTAGAGTACGTACAACACCGTTTCTTTATTCACGAAAGTAAAGGAGTAAAGAGTAAACGTAAAGAGAAAAAGTGAAGAGGCTGAATGGAGGAGGCTCATTCTTTATCCTCGTGCTGCAGATGGTCTGTTTAACTGTTTTCTTGCTAGTGAAGCATTAAGTTTTCCTACTTACAAAGTCCACCATGTAAATAGCAAATGTGCCATGGCATGACACTGACTCTTAAAGGGAATGGGAGATGAGACTCTGATTGGTTTAATGCACGTTATGCTCAAAACACACCCATAACTCATTAAGAGAGTAAGCACACCCTGTTAGACTATGCGCCGGGGCACAAAGAGTATTTTTCAGTTCTTAAAATAGCAAAAGTAGATTCCACACGTATTTAATTATTTTGCTCTGTGCGCTTTAGACTACGCATAGATCGTTAAAATAGAGCCCCTGGACTTTACAGTTTTACTCATATCCATCTTCTGAAACTTTTTACAATAGGATATGTTCATACATAATTTGCCTGATTATACATGTGTTGTATATAATCCAGAAATGTATGCAAATTAATTGCATATTTCATTAAATGTTATAGGTGGCTTTAACTAATATTTGCTTACACTGAAATTAATCATTTGTTACAATGTACTTATTGTGTAAATACATGTTTTTATATTGTACTTATGATTAATTAAATACCTTTCATGTATTTACATCTGTAATTAATTTCTGTAATTGGATTTTTAATTACATTGTCGACCATCCCTTACACCATAACCCACCCTTAAACCTACCCATACTACCAAACCTGTGTCTAAACCTACCCGTATCCCAACCTAAGAGCACCAGAAGTGTTCTGCATTACATTATGAACACAGAAAGTACAATGAATTTACATTTTGATGGAAGTACATTGTAGTTAAGGCCAAATAATATAAAGTATTAGGATACGTATACAAAACATTTAAAAAGCTTGCAATACATAACAAAAAGTCTGCCATTCTTATTATAAATCAATCAACTGTGGACATACAATAATAACCATTAGTAATTTTCCCATTCTCGTCTTAACTACAATCTCTTTTCTCCTTCACTTCTGTCAATCTTTGACCTCTCGGTCCAAAAAAGCCCTCATTCTCCTCCCTTAATCCCTTCTTCACCTCACCTAATCCTTTGTTATCCTGTGGCGTGCTCTCGCTCACCTGTAAACATGGCTTTAAAGTAGTCGCTGGAGGAGGCCATCATGGCTCGATGAACAGGAAACGCCTCATCCCCGTCTCCCGCCACCAACGTGACATCACACAGCAGGCCCTCTATCCTCAACTGGTCAAAACCCTGAGACACGGAGAGAAAGGGAAAAAATAAAGCACAAAGAAAAAGAGAGAATTTTTGTAATGCACTTAATGAATCCACTAAGGAGAAGAAAGAGAATGCACAAAACAAACAGCTAAAACTCTAAACATCTGTTATCATCACCCAGGACATCAGTATGTGAATGTTAAGGAGCTGTATCATTACTATGCGTCCCATGAGCGTCATTTCTGAATAAAAGATTGTGGGGTTAATTAATGAACAGGAGGTCAGAAGCATGAGGCGACTGAAGCAGAGATGGACTCCCAGAGCTGAGACCAGCCATAATTAACAGGACAGAGGCATCGTCCACACACGCACTGACACACACACGCACACACACACACGCACGCGCGCGCGCGGACACACGCGCGGACACACACGCGCGGACACACACGCGCGGACACACACGC